>VZRL01004683.1:127235-237364 GCA_013397895.1 Origma solitaria | reverse complement strand
TATATATCTTTTAAAAATTATTTCTTTATTATTTTATTTATTCATATATCTATAAATAAAACAAATATATAAATAAAATTGTTTCTAGATAGATAGATAGATATAGTGTACATATACACTCCAAATCCCAGAAGGAATCAGGTGCTTTTAAAAGTTCTATTCATGCCCAGGTTTGCAATAGTAAGCTTTTTTTTTTTTTTTCTAAAACTCACTGCACGCTTTCTAAATTTAACAGCACATCAATGTTTTATGACAGATTTTAATCCCCGCTGGAAGCAGAGTGTGTGCAAAAGGCTTTGAAAAAAAGAGGAAAAGAAGAGTCAGGCACTTGGGCAGAGCTTGTCAAAAGCTTATCTGAACTTGTAAATCCTTTGAGAGTTCCCTTTCACCACAGGCTTTAACTCTATCTCAGTGTCAGTACAGGTTTGCAGTGCTGGTACCAGGAAAATATAAAGTATTTGAACTTAAAGGCCAATATCTAATCAATAATCTTGAATAAGATTCTTCCTTTCCCCTTTGTCATCAGATTTTTTTGAGTGCTGAAGGCACAAAATGCTCAGTCTGACAGCCCGTGATGCTGCAGGTCTGTGGATGTGATGGCTGTAATTCCACACCAGCAATCCAAGTGGGAATATGAACTATACAGAATACTGTGCAGCTCCTAAAACAACCTAAAACAACAACTATGTTTTTATAATTAACTGTAGCTATAACAGAGAACATTACTGTGGGGAAATTTAACTTTTAGCAACAGATATAGTTCGTCAGAAATTATGCCAAACAGTAAAGAACTTTATTTTCCTATAGCAGCCTCATTTTTTTTCAAAAATTCTTTAAGTGTGTGGGGTAGAGAATACCAAAGCAGAATTACTTACCACATGAAGAATTTTATTTTCTGTTTCATACACCGTACAATCCTGCGGTAAAACAGAACAAAACAGTTAATGAACATCACATGAAATTTCCTATTAAGAAATGAAAGAAGACTTTATGCTGTTAACAGTCTCTTGCATAATCCTGATGAACCTCTTAGATTCCTGATGAACCTCAAGACTTGTTACTTTTAAAGTAGTAGTTTTCCTATTTTAGCTATAATTTTAAGAATAATTACACTTACCACTCCCTAACTTCTGTGTCACTACATCCTTATCTTGATTTTTGATTAATGCTATTACAAGGGTTAAAATGTTGCTTTTGTTTCATGAAACAAACCCTACAATTTGCTGAAAGGAATCTAATGCTTCTATTGCTTATTAAAATTTGAAAGTTCCATCAGTGCCACCCTCTGGAAATTGGGACACAGCCATGGCGAGGTGGTTTGAGCCAGCCCTGCCCACCTCCTCCTGCCAGGCACCGCTCCAAATCTTGAACTGTGTTCTGCCAAAACATGAAATAAAAAGGAAAATGCAGAAAACAACTCTTCCAGGCAGAGTGGGGTTAGAGCAGAGTCCCCCAAGTCTTGGTTCTCTCTGAGGGCAGCCCCAGCCCCAGCTAGGCTCTCTCTCCCCTTCTTGTGATGGGAAATTGTTAAACCCTTCTCCAAGTGCCATTCCACACTGGAAAAGTCTTTCTACAGAGCCAGATATGGGACAAGTTAAAAAAACTGTCTTCTTTATTTAGTTTTTTCCCTTGAATAAGCTTTCAAGCGCAATTAAACTCACAGAAAGAACCCTTCAGGTGAGCGGAGGTTGGCTCAGCTGGCCAGAGCCTGGACATGGCCACCCCAATGCTGTGGCTTTGATCCCTCTATGGGCTGGGCTTGATAAACCTCCCAGCTCAGAATATTCTGTGATATCCCTTCAAGCAGCCTAGGATTCCCTGTAGCTATCAAGAATTCCTTTTTTACCATATCTTAATCATTAGCAGCAAGAGTGAATGGCTCCAGGTCTCCCACCCAGCAATTCCATCGCCCTCACTGGTGCGCTCTGGAAGCAGAGAGTGCTCACTCAGTCCGGGCTGGGACACCCTCTGGGCAGCTCTCTGCTCCCCTCTCCAGCACCCCAAACCCCTGGCCATTCCCATTCCTCTCCCAAACCTCGTCCCGTGGGCGTCCCTTCGAGGATTTTGTCCCTGGGCTCGTTTGAGGCAGCAGCTCCGAGTCCTCAGCCCGGGGAGCTGCCCCTCCCTCAGCTCTGAAGGTCAATATTTATTTTGGAAGATTGCTGCTTCCGTGGAGAAATTAATTTCTAAGTGGCTTCAGTTTAAAGAATATTGCTACAGAGTAAGGAAGTCAAAATCAGAAGATTGGGAGCGCCAAGGAACACAGAAGAATTTATATTAGCATTTCATGGTCAAGTATCCCTTTGATGTTTCCTCTGTATTCATACTGTTATTTTCTAGAGCACAAAAAAGAATTCAATTAGTCAGTTTGGCTGGCAATGCCCAAGGCAGTTTTTCCTACAAGTTTTGCACACTTCAAACAGCTCATCCGCCATCTCCTTTTAACCCTCCACGTACCAGGAGAACAAAATCATCACAGCAGGGCTTCCAGCTGGACTCCAGAACTAATGTTCCTTTCTAAATTATTCCTTTAATTTCTGTGCTAGAAATACAATACGAGCTTCCCTCCGAACAAACTTAATTACTTCAGGTCAAAGAATAGAAGACTTATGTATAGTAAAACTGAAATTTTACTGTTTTGTAGAGCAGAATTAATGTTAGCTGTACTTATGTTGCACATTCAAGATTACATTAGCATGAAAAATGTTAATGGCTTTGGGATTCCTTCCAAAATAGATGCATATTGACTTTTTTTTAAATACATCAGACTAGTTTAACTGAGAGGTTAAAAGCACTTGCAATGTTATACTAAAATATTAAGATATGTAGGTCACAATATTCTTCTGATTTATTTTTCTCTGATACATAGCAATGCACTAGGGATCTCATTAAAAAAATAATCTTCCAGGACTACCATTTATAGAATGTTGATCTATTTTTCTCAGAAAATAAATAATAGTTATAGTCACATTCTTTCTGCCTTCTCTGATAGCAAGATGACATGATAAAAATATTTCTACTTAGAGTTTAAAATAACTTTAAATAAATTAGTAGCTGTGTTCCTTTTCCGCAGCAAAAGGATAAAACACAGGAATTACAAAAGCAGTCACAGCAGCATTGCAAACTAGACAAGGACTGCACTGTCCTGACCAAGCCACCTTTGAAAGGTACAGAGCACCTTTGTCTCCCTGATAAAGAGAAATTGCTCTTTTGGATATTCATAAAGGGAAGAGGTCAGTGGGACTTGTGCTCACCCACACACTGTTCAAAATTTTAATTTCTAATTCCAAAAGAAGGAAAAAATGCAAGTGCCACAGAAATTTGCAGACGCCATAAGGAATGTTTTATGGCAAGCTCTCGAGGACACTTAACTAACACACAAAAAAATGGAAAATATGTAGTTTGTTAACTTAGCTCAACAAAACAGTGTGAGTTAAGCCAACTCCTGAAAAGAAACCGAGACCCTCTAAAGGAGCAGCTTGGAAGAGAATTTAGAGCTTTGTGGGGTTTGCATTTCCCACCACAACACTGCAGGAAAGTTCTGCAGCAGCCTTTGAGTGGTGGATGTGACAAAGTGATATTTCAAAATATGTTGTTTGCATGCAAAAAATTAAATACTTCTGAACTTCACGCTTTCAAAAGAAAGAGATTGCCCTGGAATCAAACAAATACACAGTGGCAAATACTCTGAAGCGACTTATTTTACTTGGTTCAAAAGCAGAGACTTGATCATAATCTATTTTTAGAAAAGACTGAACAGATGTTTGATAAAATGTTCTTTAGCAAATGCAAGCAAAATAAGATTGAGGGGCTGAAAGCTGAAGTCTGCAAAGTTCAAACTGAAAATAACACCCAGGTTTTGCATGGCAGCTGCTGAATCACAGCATAATTCAGGTGGAAGGGACCTCTGGAGGTTATCTGATCCAACCACCTGCTCAGGGGAGGCCAATTTAAAAGTTACACCAGGTACAGGAATTTACTGAGAAACAACAATTCCTATCAATTGCAGTGCAAACCAGATCACTTCTGAAAACCAGAAAAGCCATGCTTCATCCCAAACACAGTACCTGTCTAAAAACAGGGCAAAAATCCATCAGAAGGTGTCTGAATTTGTCTCTGGGAGGTCAATTAGACAGAAATAAAGGGGAGAAAAAGCAAAATTTTGCTTGGCTTTTGTTGGAAAAAAGGTTGAGTTGTGCTGACATGCTTTGGTAAGACACAGACACTTTGTGTTGGCAGAAAGTTTGTTCGTGCAGGTTAACGAGTGTATCAGAATTTAATTTTAATTAAATTTTAAATTAAATTTTTTACATAATGAGGAAAAATGAGAAACCCAGCTGCCACTAGGACTGGGGAATTCTCCCTACTCCATGAAAAATTAACCAACAGCTACGTTTTACGAACAAAAATCCAAACCTGCTCTTCCCCAGCTCCTGCAGTTGTCTTTCCCTCAGGGCAGCCTTGGTGCTAAAGCATGACCAGCCCCAAATTTAGCTCAGTTATTCTGGTGGAGTCCTGCTCCGAGCAGGACAGAGAGAGAGTGCACCTTGAAATCAGAGCTTTGAGCTGTGGCTCCAAGTGAAGTCAGCAGAGAGCCTAAAGGTCTCAACACTCTGTTCTAATATGCTTTTTTCATATTGTTATAAACACATTTTGATGGGACATTGCACCTCAAAATCAGGATATTCCTGCAGCTCTCTGCGTAACATAATTCCTTTATTGTAATTTAGTGAAGGTGATTAAAAGGGTTAGGAAAGCTCAGCAGAATGAAGTGCATTTCCAACTCAAATGGACAACTATAAAACTTTTGAAATTAGGGAATAAGGTTTTCTTTTAACCAGCATGAGAAGATGCTGTTTAAAGTTAAACAAGTGACTATTCCTCATAGCATTAACATGGTATGTAAATAATAATAATACATTAAAATAAATCTGATCTAAGGTTATGCCACTCAGATCACACAGGACATCTGAGCATGGAGATTCATGAGCAATTTCTATATTTCTATATACATTAAAATAAGGTTACACGGCAATGTCCCCCATTCAGAAAATTCACCTGGAGTGGCAGCTGCAAGTTCTGCACACAAAACATGTTCATTTTGCACAAAATGTTGAAGACATTCCTCACTTTATGTGCCATATCTGTATCCTTGACCGCTACTTTCACATTGGCTGAATTAGGTATTTAAAATGTATATAATCCATAAAACAAGGAGTATCTGGAAGGATCTGAGACCCAGGTTTCTATTAGTTCTGCCTTTCAATTCCTATTTCAGCCTACAGCTGAGCCTGCAGTTCTTGTTTAGGTGAGACATTTCTGCTTTCACACATTAAGGTCAATTTTCCTCAGATTTAGTGACAGCAAAGCTGTCTCTCTGTGACTGATTTGGTTTTATCTATTCTTTCTGGTGCTAAGTTTAATATAACATAAAAAGATCTTAATAGACAACTAGCAAACAAGCCACATCTGACAATAAGGGAAAGAAAAAACAAAACTTGATTTGTAACCTGAAGAACTAACTAAACATTTTCCATGTTGGAACGACTCGGAGTTTATGCTAAAAGATTGTTTTTAGGTTGTCAGAAGGAGGACAGCTTTGGGACTGGAGTTGAGGAACTGGAAAAAATAGAGAACCGAACTCTTGCAGGCAAAGGAGAAGAGGATTTCATCTGCCAAAAGCAGCGACATGAACGACAGAAGTGGAGACAGCAATTCAAAATTACACTGTTTTCACCTGGACCACAGGGAAAAATCAAACTCACACAAACAAAGTGCAATATCAGCTGAAGGACAGGATCAGAATCGGAACTTTTTATACTGTAGAGAAGTTCATTTTGCTTAGTCTGTAAATCAAAAATAGCCTGGTGCTATAAGCACCTTGTAGGAGAAAGCTTAATAAAGATACATAAATAATTAAATGCCGACATAGGGATTTCTAAACTAAGAAAAGAGAAAAAGGATCTTTGTTTTGTGCTGCAAAAATGCATAAAGGACAAGATTTCCAGGAGGAATAAAGCTGAAGATTATAAATTAAGGATAATAGCATAAAATACAATGACATATTTATAAACTGTAGTTCTTTTTTCTCCAAGAACTGAAATTAAATTGAAGAGGAGAGGGAAAAAAAGAGTTTTCAGAACTACTACTCCATTACTGCTCCAAAAATCATTTGAAATTAAGCGAGTTCTGTGTTGGCCTTCTGGGAGGGCACATGGAAAATTGTGGCAGCACAGGACAGAGGCAGAAGGGGAATCCTCTCTATTGGGGGCAGGCCCAGCTCAAAGTCCCTACAGAAATGGAGCTTTAGCTGAGCTCTCTTCTTGCTTTTCCTACTTCATCTTTCTCGTTTTCCTCATTCCAAGACAGCCTTGCCTGTTCTCTGACCTCTGCACATATTCCAATAACACTCTTTTGTCTCATCAATATTTTAACCACTCACGAGGGGAGAAGTTCACTGTAAATATTTGTAAAACTAATTTACTCTCAGTCTTTCAGTACCTGTGTGTCACCTCTTGCCTTATTTCAGGGACGGATAATGTCAGAGACTGTTATTATATCATTATATTATATTATTGTAGGAGCCACAGCACCAAACCTGAGCTCAAGGAACATTTGGACAATGCTCCCAGGGATGCACAGGGTGGGATTTTTGTCTGTGCAGGGCCAGGGTTGGGACTCGATGATTCTGGTGGGTCCTTTCCAGCTCAGGACATTCTATGACTCCACATATTATATAAAATTAAAAACCAGACAAATCATTTTTATTCACTTGCAAACTGTACACATTACAATTAACTAATGAGTGTCAGTGATGACAGAACCACAACTCTTATCTATTCTGTATTTAGTTTGTTTAATGTCATGAAAATTTCGTGTTCATCCCTAAACAACTTCCGTGCCACTGGCTCTCCTTTCAGTGAAGCAGCCACAGTGCAGGTTCTGGATATATTTGGATGTATTTGAGGAACTTGTCCCTGAGAGATTTTGGACCATTCCTATTTTAATCTGGAATAACCTGTTAGTAGCAATTAAACTGTTTCCCACTGTGGCTTTATTCCTTTGTTTAACACTTGCATGGTGGGAAATCACCTGACATGAAATTGTCTACTCAGGAGCAAAGTGGATTATTTTTAACTTCACACCATCCTTCAGTCTATCCAGGGGGATCACCAAAGTCCAAAAATCTTCCCGTCACTCCCAGAGAACGAGAATATGGGATGAACAGAGAGGCAATGCTATAACAACTTTCCTGGTGGTGTAAAAGCTGTAGTTAGTTTTTAAATTTATTTTTATTAATTAATAAATAATTATAGTTCTAATAAATAATTATAAAATAATACGTTTTTAAGCAGTGATGTGGACTCAGACCAGAGAGGGCCACTCCTACCTGTTGCACAATGGTTGTGAGTTCCAGGCACAGTTGAACAATGTTGTTTTTCAGCAGTGAATATTCTGTCACGCTGACAAACGGAGACCTGGGACAGAGGAAGGACAGGTTTACACAGGATTAGGGATCATAACTGACACCATGGGCAGATATATGTGATATAGGGATCGGTTCTACCCCACGGAAATGCCAAATCATTCTAGTCTCCCCCAACAAGTCGCACAAATTTTGTAATATACACCTTTGAAACAAGAAAAACACAGGCAGGATGTAAACTGGATTTTGGCCAGAACATCAGAAGTTATCATTCTTACGCAAAGTAGAAATAGGAGCTTTCAAATAAGCAACCCAGATTTTCTTTGTGCTGCTCATTAAAAATACGGCATTTCTGGTATGACATCACTCCTCAGCAGCAATCAGCACCTTAATTCAGAGAGCAAAGTAATGCTTACTTAGTCACAGCTTCCTGCACGCTCAGATTTTCTTCAGGCTTTCCAAACTCTGGCTGAATCTGACCCCATTTGAATTTATAAGAACTGACAAGGTCATAGCCTGAGAGAATATGACTGCTGGCATTAGGTTAGGAAGATGTCACCAGCATTATACAAATCCTGTAAAGGAGGGTGATTCACTCTCACTGTGATTTCTAAGGTGCCATTTATACATTTCCGTGCATTCAGATTCCAGATAAAGCTATTCACCGCTAGAACTCCAGACAAAAAGAAGCCATAAATGCTTTGATGCTGTTTTATGTTTTGGTTTCCGTCTTGCCACAGTCACAGAGACACTTTTTATCAAATTCTCAGTTCATAAATGTAAAACAGTAGTGGTTGATCTTTGAGCATTAACCAAAGCACCTGTACCTAACACATCCAGCCTATTCTTGATAAAAACTCTAGGAACATTTAATTTTCATGCTATAATTTATTTTGAATATTCTTAATTTACTTGCTCAACTCCAGCTTTTTTGTTTCCTTTTGATGGCTGGAAGACAGCTCAGCCCTTCATTCTGAAATTTCCAATGTTACCTGTTGTTGCAGTGAGGACAGCACAGAAATACTCATTTCACACAAAATCCAACTGAAAGGATCTCAAAAGGTAACTAAAAGCAAATTTTAACACTCTCCTGACAGACAAGGGTACTAAATTCTGCCTCCAATATTTGAGGAATTTGTGAAAATTTAAAACTAGAATTCCAGACCTGCCATTTTAATATTAGAATAAAAGAGACAAAGAACGAACAAATCCAAAACTCCCCAAAGAATTATTCTCACGCACAAGGGACGGAGGAACAGTTAATTACCTGTCCAGCCAGGCGAGTAAGTTCTTGGCAGCACCAATCAGGTCAACTACAGAGGTAAGAAAATCATTTGGCAGTCGTCTGGAGGCCCTGCCATCGTAATGGCCGCTCCTCCTCCTACCCGTGATAAAGTTTTGAAGGTTTTTGGCTGAGGCATTCAGCTTGTGAGACAGAGTTCTCAGGTTTTCGGTCTCCAAACCGTAGTTCTGGAGGAAAGAAGGAGATGGAGAGAGTGTGTGGTCAGGTGCAGGAGGCAAAGCGTGGGGTGGCACGTCCTGGGTGGCCTTGGCGGGGAGGATGGTTGGGATTACACCGTGGAGGACTCGCGTTAGGGCACGCGGGGTGACCCAACCTGTGGCACAACCTCTGCTGTCCCCAGCGCTCACAGCCCAACGTGAATCCAGCCCATCCCCGAGGGAAAGGCAGAGAGGATCCTGTGTGCCGAATTCCAAGGTCTGTCCCGTTTTTGGGGAGCGTTTAGGGGGAGGGCACTGTCCCCTCGCTCTGCAGCAGTCCTGGAACACCTTCAGCCGAGCAGAACGCGCTCTGCCCTCGCTGTGCCTCGGAACAAAGAGGTTCACGGCCCTGTGAGAGGTTTGTGCAGGAACACTCTCTCCTGATCCTGCTGCTGCTGTCCCACATGGATGGAACACGGAACGGCAAACCAGGTCAGGGCAGAGACGCGCTGCTCCTGCTCCCCATGGCAGAGGCCGAGGAGAAAACGTGTAGGAAGAGCTCAGAGGCTCCAACCAGCTCAGAGTTTCATATTTATCAGCTCTGTGTGGGTTTTTGTCCATTGTTCTGATGGTGGGAGAAGGGTTGAAGCTACTTAAAGGTTTCCAAACACAAGCCCCTCTTCCCTTCACCCACATTCCTTCATCCGTGTCTCAGTCCTTTTATCACCAAGCTGTTCCCCACTTAGATCCAGACAAAAAGCACAGAGATATCTCAGTTCAAATATATGAAATAATTCAAATTCACACGGAAAGTCTCAAACACGCTGAATTGAACCCAGATTTCTTGCAGCTCCCACAGGATGTAGGACATGAAAGAATTTAATGAGCATTTAAACAAGATCAGCTCTCAGAGTTTGAATTAATTTCCCACTATTAATTTCAACTCTGCTTATGTTACAGAGGATGACTGATCATGAATATCACATGTCAATTTTTTTGCCTAAACTTCTTCCTGAAAGCAGAGAATAAAGAACTGAAAAGAACGCGCTTCTTGGTGGATGCTAACATGGATATTTGTACTTGAAATAATAATTTTCAACTCCAGAAAAGGAAAATATAGTGACCAATAAGAAGCTTATAAAGTGGGATTCTGTGGAAGGCAAACAAAGCACAAACGCTTGGTGAAGTGGCTTGGACCTGTGACAGCTGGCACTGGGGACAGAGCCTTCCCTGCCAGCCCTTCTCCCTGTCAGAGTTCACTGAGAAACACAGCAAGCCTTGCCTCCAGCTTGGAGGGAAATCCAGGAGGAAGGAATGAATGAATGAATGAATGAGTGCTATCTTAGCTCACTGCAAAGAGTTAGATTTAAAGAGCAGGGAGAGAATGAAATGCATTGTTGTGCCCATATCACACCTAAGGGATCGGGACCAGGCAGTGAGGGCCACACCATCCGGGTCAAGACTAAATTGCTACAAATGAGAAAAAATTCTCCTCAACTTTTTTCCCAGAACAAATACTGTACAGTTAGCAACAGCGTCACTAAAGAAAGTCATTCTCCTTTGGAAAAGTTTACAGAGCAAGCTGTATTTGATGTGTGTCATCTGTTTAGTATCACATCTAATCTCTCTTTTATTAAAGCACTGAAGGAATTCCCTCCCCTGCTCTATTTTTCTCTCGATTTCCACCATGCCAAGAAGATGACTAAGGGGATGCTCTGGGATTTCCAATCCTTCTCTCAACCAGCCGGGCAGGGCCTGCTTTCCCCTCAGAACGAGTTCCATTCTGCACACTCAGCAGCACATTACCAGGATGATAAACTAGATCCTTCTGCTTGCTTATTCCCGTGGAAACAAAGCAGAAAAAAACCAACTCTCCCAATAATTTGTTATTGCATAAAAGCTCTGGAAACCTGTCACTTTGCTTTTAAGGGAAGTTAAGCAGGAAAGGACACGGTTTGACCACTGAATCTATAAATACCAGAGGGTATTTTAGATCCCAGCAAGCGTAATCAGCCGGAGAGTTCTTCTCCAGTCACTGGAAAACACAGAGCACTGAGCAGGCAATGTGTGTGAGGAAATCCACCTAGTGAGCAAGTTCTCTGCTTTATCTTGAAGTTTACTGCCTACATGCCAATGACAACCTCAATTAATATCAATATGCAATTCAAAATACAGCAAAGCATAGATCAAATATATCCATAAAGATAATCAGAAGATGAAAGGAGATTTTTTTTCAGCACAGTAAAAGTGTTGATGAAAATTAGGGGTTTACCTGAGACTGAGTGGGGTACAATAAAGGGGAAAAGATAAAAATATTGTGAAAGTGATAGTAAATCAAAACCTTTGTAGAAGACAGAGACACTGGGCTGTTCTAGATCTAAGCGTGTCTAAGCCCAAGATTTTAATTTTTAAATCAAATAACTGTAATCAACTACCAAATGGGGAAGAGGTGGTTAAAAATAAACCTTGAAAGTATCCCCTCATCCTGATGCTCTGATGCCACCAAACCCCACCGTGGCAGGACCTTAGGAAAGGATTGATGGAAACTGTGGCCCCTTTTGGGCTTCCTGAGACAGCAACCAAGGCGATGGGGAATAGAGGAGATTGTTCCAGAGGAGAAAAGAGCCAGGAAGTGAATACCCCCTCCCCAAATTTAAATTGCATCGATTATAACTCAGTGGCCATGTCTGAAATAAAGGATTGGAGTTTATGACGATGATGAAGCAGGTGAGGCTCCTCGTGGTGTGGAGATGGCAGTGCCAGTGTCCAAACCTCCCCTAATTCCTGCAGGCGTCTCATCTCCGTGGTGTAACTGAGAGAGTCCCGGAGCTGCCAGCCTAAATCATTCTCACACACTTCAGTTTTCACAGCCACACATTCTGCTCTCCCTGTGTTAAATATGGGCTGTTATTGTGAGCCACGCCATGGAAATGATGCTCCTGAGCCTGGAAAATTCTGTCTCCTGGCAGGAGATTCAGGTGATTTTTTTCTTGCACAGTGAATCCTAGAAATAATTTCTGGTTTAAAAAGTAAGACAGAAAAATAAAAGGTAAAACCTCTGAAAAGGACAAGAGGGTGCCATTAGCATAGGCAGGGTTATTTTTCATCCCAAGAGCAGGGAAAAATAAACAAGAAAGGATTGCTATATTCCCTGGTTTTGTTTTATGATGCTTCAGGTTGTTCCATCATCATTTTTATCAAACGACTCAATTAGTGGAAATAGATACACACATTTAGGGAATGAATCCTGACTACCAAAACGAGCCCAGATGTTGCCTGTCTAGAACCACACAGCCATGCAATTTGTCAAATTACCCTGAAATCTGGGTCAGGAAACTGCCTAATGAGAACAGAAAGTTGCCTAAAGTCACCGCCACTCCATTTCAGAAAAAGGGACCTGGACAGAAACACTGCAGAGAGGGCCAGCTTGAGCACAGAAAGGCATGACTGGCAAATCTGTTAAATATTTAAGTTATTTCATATAAAAGCACGGATCAAACAGTAAGAACTCCACTGACAGCAGCCTTACCTGCGCACACTCAAAGGAGCTACGCAGATTATCAGATTTGTTCAGTGGCTGATCCCGCGCTTTAGGCTGGAGCTCAGCAATTCCTGACGCCCATTCCATGACGGGAGGAGGAAAGGAGGATTTCAGGAGGCAGGAATGAGCCACAAGTGTGGGATCAGAGGCATACCAGCTCATTATGGAAGAATACCATCAGCAAAATGCCAAGATGAAGCTGTGCTTACAGTGACACTTCTTAGTGCAACGCGCAGCTGATGTAGGTGGAAGGATAACACAGCTTTGAATTTCGGCTCCTTCCCCCCTAATTCTGCCATTTCCAGGCTCTCTGGGAGGGCTGCCCTAGTTCCCCTCTCCTGCTCTGAGCTGCTGTGCTGCTGGCTGGGGTTATTGGAGGTGGCGAGGGAACAGGCAGGACAGATCCCCTCCAGGGCTTTCACACTTGATCGGCTTTTTTGAAGTACAGGAAACAGGTGGCTGTTGTCAGAAACGGTAGAATTCAGGTGACAGGAGAAAATGTCTTTTTTTTTTTTTTTTTTTTGAGCAATCTGAAGCAGACTCTTGTTTTTCCTAGTGCCGAGTAGAAGATAGGATGGAAGAGAGAAGTTGTTGAATACTCCCTGTAGTTAAAATTGGAATTTGGGAAGCTGAAATATAGGAATTCTGCCTCCAAATAGATATTTAATGTCTCTTTTCAATGCCAGAAATACAAAATGTAGAAATAACTAAACACAGAGTTACCATGAACCTTCCTGTTCTGTGTCTGTGCCACAATTCCAGCTAAAAACTTTCCTTGCTTTGCACATTCTGGTTTAAAGTTCCATTTTTAAATAATTGAGCAAATTCTATATCCATCTGACAGTATAAGATCTGAGGTTTTTTACATATTCAAAGAAGTGGAATGAAAAAAAAGTCTTCAGCTATGGCTTAAGGTGTTCTCACACCTTACTGCAGGTAAGCAATAACATCACAAAGGAGCATTTTATGCTAATAAACCAATCTGGGAGAATTTTAGCTGCTAAGATAAAATAGGTCAAATTATTGTAGCGAAAACCGAGATAAAAAATAACAAGTATAATGGGGAGAAAATAGCTAAGTGCTAATCAATTTTTTTGTAAACACCAGCACCCGAAGATCAAAAGCCAAGCAAGAAATACCTACAGCACATGGAGGGTTTATTTCTTCTGTGGAAAAACCCCCCAGCATTTTTTCTTACAGGTACTGCTATAATGAAATTGTTTTGCTGTAATGTGACATACAGAGATAGAAATAATGTATGCACATTGAAATTTAATAGGCACAGGATGTAATTTTAGCTAAACAGTTTGTATTGCACAAGTAATGATTTTAACTTACCTTAAAAACAGATTTCTTTTTAATTATAGTAATTTTTCGTGATGTTGTCATTCATGTAAGTAGTCACTGTAATATATATATGTATAAATATATGTATAAATATATGTGTAAATATATATAAACACATGGATGCATGCACAGCTTTTTCTGTAGGTGATACTTTGAGACTGTTACAACTCTCACTGAACTGAAATAAAAGAGAAATAAAAGGGCAGAGCAGATCTGGCTGAGATGAAAGGAGGCAACACTCACTGAAATTCAAGCACCTTCCATGGAATTCGCCGCGTTCAAGGCATTGAAAACAGCACAACCTAAATATTGTGCTGCACTCCCGTTTTTGTGTTTCATACATAAGCTTAAAGAATCCTCTAAATTATTGGGAATTTAAAAGCTCCATCTCCAGACACAGCTTCCCCAGTTCAGCCTGGTGTTCAACCCTTGCTCAGATCAGCCATAAATTGATTTATTGGGGACCTGAAGGGCTCCGTGGGGATGCTCTGCTCCCCTCCCTGGTCCCTTTTGGGCTCCTCCCTGTCCCACCTTCCTCCCTGGGGCTCACCCACAGCTCGGAGACCCCTGGGGAAAATTCCCTGGGGTTTGGGATTCTCCTCTGGGAAAACACGAGGTGCCAGATGGGATCCTGCAGCTCCCTGCTGTGTCAGGGCTGTGCCGTGACAATGACAGGGTTTGGGATGGCATGGAACCATCAGCTCTCCATAGAGCCAGGCAAACACAGCCTGTTTCATAATAAAAGCAAAAATCCCAATTAATCACACGCTGTGATTTCAGCAGAAATACTTCTGACACATAAATAGAATGAAAACTGTCAAAACACACTTTTCTATAAAATTTCCTTTCCAGAGGGATGTTCTTAAAGGTTAGGAGCCTAACAGAAGACACAGTGGAAATCTGATTCTGAAATTTTTGTCTCTGTAAGCATCTCTTTGATTTCTTTGGATAGATCACTAACATTTTGTGGTGATGTTTTTGTGACACAACTCCAAACCAAAGGTATTGAAGTTGAATGAAGTCAAAGTGGGTGAGGCATTGCATTTCCATCAGGTGTGTCTGGTTTTCCTCTTGAAAGAGAATTTACAAGCTGACCATCATTTATCTGAGTAGCAATTTGAAAGAGGCCAAATAGATTTTTCATTAGTAATCCTATGAATCAGTGCACAGGTTTGGGTCCTAGAGAAGTTCAGGTCTAGAGACTGGAACCTAAAACTTGAAATTTCCTGAATGGTAGAAAAGGGACAATTATTATAATCAGATGCAAATCACGACACCGCTTGATAGAAAGTTAAAACAGATCAAAGAAACTCTGTAAGTTTTGTTAAGGAGACTGTGTCAGATGTAGTTCACACAGTTTACACATTAACATATTCAATAATTTATGTATTTTATATATTTATAAAATCCTAGCACGGTTGTTTTGAAAACTATAAATGCATTAGGAAAATACTTCCTATTTTCATGGCTAGCGAATGCAGCTCCAATAAAATACGGCCCAAATTTTGTTCGGCTTTTTCTTTAAAAGCTCTTCTCCATCTAAATCAGTAAATTAGCATAATAACATATAATAAATATCTAATAAAACCAATCCTTCTGCCTCTCTTTAACAACATTTGCCTATCACTTCAGTTAAACCGTAGTATCACAGCACAGTTTATGTGCACAGAACGTGATATTTCATCAAAATAAAAGTATGGAATTCATTCATAACTATGGTAATACTATGCAAATATGCAACATCATCATACAAATTAGAGTCTATTATTTGAAACACCTCGATGGTTTTTTATGTGCAGCTTTCCTCCGCCTTGTTCTGCCTTCCATTATAATTATCCCCCCTTGCTGGAGCAAATTGTGCCACAATTCTTTGTCTCCTGAGTCTATAATTTGGAACTTGTCACGGCGCTTCTGAGCACTCCATACACCTTCCTATTATCTTGTAAATAGATAAATTAAGTAGATCTAGAGCTAAGATTAAATATTTTAACCTATTTTAAGAAAAAAACCATTTGCATTATATATTTTTTTATCTTCAGAAGAAGCTTTAGCATTTGCATTGCAATTGATATATATATAAGTATAAATATATACATATATACACATATATATATATAAGTATGTGTGTGTATATATATACAAAAATATATATATATATAAAGGTCATTGAGCATAATGAAGGTGCCCTGGAAAGTATTTTATTTTTAAAAAAGGTGATTTTTACTTCAGATAAGAATTAGAACACGATAGTCTTTCCTTTGAAAAATGGACTCGAAAAGATTGTGAGACCAACCATTGAAAGAGGTATTTTTCTCAGAATAAAGTATTTAAACAAACTGTTAAATTTATGTTTAAGACCTCAGAGTCAGATGATTGGGCACCTGGCGAGAGCAAAGCAGCATCTCTGAGGTCATAGATGCAGATTTATTGCTCAAGGGTCTCAGATTATGCAAGCCTTGCCCCAGTCTAGGCCAGCCTAAAGCTGCACAGTGCACCACTTTCTGTCCTGGAATGATTAAGGTGATCAGGAATTACCAGGATTCCTGATCTCCTGCCTAAACATTTTATAAGTAGCTTTTTGCTTGCCACAGATCTCTGAGCAAACTGCACAAAGCCTCCTTGGTCTGTTTAATCCTGACGGAGCGCCGTGATTTCAATTGTGTAATAGCCAATTCCTGCCCTAATTAGGTGAGCCCGAATTCACTGGAGCATCTCCCTGGTTTGGTTCTCTACGGCTGCACGGGGGTCTGGGGAGAGACACAGAGAGGATCCACTGCTGTGGGAAAGTGTCTGAACCACACGAAGGTGTGAGGAAATTGAATTCGTTGCGCGTAGAACGGACTTTTAAAATATCCTACAGCGTTGAAGCCATCAAATACACTGAGGAGCCTGACAGAGATCTGTGACAGCTCTGCAGATTCTGAAAAGGCATTTTAAACTCCTCTCCCACTGTCCTGCCTGGTCACACAATGAGATCCAGCACATCAGGACACGTCACCAACATCATTTTTGGAGAAGGTCGGTAAAAATGTGGAAACTGCTACTCAGTTGTGCAGACTGCTGATTGCCATCATGGCATGAAGTACAAAGAAAGTGGATATATTTTTAAAGATCATGCCGTTCTGAGTCTGCTGGCCATGCTCAAGGAATGCCTTAATTACGTTTTTCCCATATATCTTTTTGGGTGTTTTCTTTTTCCCCTCCCCCTTGAAGAAATTTTAATTCTTTTAACACCTGAAACCTCCTTATATTTTTTCATACTTTTAGATTACTCATTCAGCAACTCCTTGAATTTTGTTCTGTTTGTAAATAATCCAAATACCTAAACATTAACACAGCTATTTGTCTATTTAATGACCATTCTCACTAAAGATTCAAGAAAGGCAAAATTTTGAGAGAAGAAAGGAGAGCTCATGTGTCATTTCAGTTACAAAGTGGAGTATGATCATTTACACGTCTGAACAACCAACAGCTTTTTCTGCAGAGGTGATGAACCATCAGGTTCAGAAAGAGGAGAGATTGATCCAAACCTGTGCTTTAATTTCTCTGGGAGAACTCTTGTCCTGCTTTTCCTGCATCCCTTGGAGCTGTTCCGCACTGCTCTCCCACTCTGCTTCTAATTCACATTTTCTGCTCGGCTCTGTCTTCACAAAGACTTTACATCTAAACTCCCTGCAAGTGAATTCGCATTTTAAAAAGAATTTTTTGTTTCAAAATGCATTTAATCTTTTTTTTTAAATTTTTTGTGCAAGACCTTAATATCACAGCGGCACGAAATAACAAAACCTTCTCATAACCACAATAACCTCATGACCATAATAACCTTCTCATAACCACAATAACCTCCTCATAACCACAATAACCTTCTCATAACCACAATAACCTTCTGATGACCATCCTAACCTTCTGAGAGCCCTGCTGACAGAGCGGTGAGAGCACTGCTCCATCCTCTCAGCGCTTGGCCTGTGCCAAGCTGACATCTGGGCACATTTCACAGCTCCGGTGTCAGCTCCCAGGAAAACACCAGTAGGGAAATAAAGCTGTGGCAGCATTTCCTTTCTGATGGGCACAAAAGCCAGACCCAGGAGGAGGAAGGGGTGTTTTGGGTATTTCGGGTATTTCGTGGCTTCTTTCCACATCGCAAGGATAATTCTTTCCAATATTTTATTTCGGTATTAAGGATGGACTCATCTGCATATGGCTTCAATTAGGAAACATATGCAAGCCAGACAGCCAGGGTGGCTTGACCTCTTCCATATGTGTAGGAAAACAAGCTCTGAGCAATCTGCTGAGTGGGGATACTGTGATAAACAAACGAGCAGAGGATGACAGTAGATTTTGCCTCCAAACCCGTACTGGATCGTGATCTGGTAACTTATAAAAATTATTAGCAATTCCTGCCCGCATTAGTCATTAGCTGCCTGCTGTTGTCGCTCCCCAGTGTGCGCCGTGCTACTGTTGGTATGTTCTACCTCAGAAATACCTAAATTACACCCAAATTCTTCTTTATATCCCCAGCTACCAATCCAGGGAACTCCACTGGAGAGGATAAAGCATCTCAAGCCTTTGCTGTACCTTTCAGTGCTCTTTATTCACCCTTCTCTTCTCTCTAAGGGAGCTGTGCATGTGTAATGCACTGTTCAATAACCACAAACCTTTATTATTTATTACTAAAACCTTGTGATCAATTAAACTTCACTATTTATTTCATAGTTTTGTGTAAGAACCAACCACCCAACCCTAGAAAGCCTCATTTTCTCATGTTTTAAAGTATGTCTTAAAATGAATTATAAGGCAGAAATGCAAGACTACAGAGAATAAGAGATTCAGTACATAACACGAAATTAGAGTTTGAATCAGTAGTGAATTATTCAAAGTTCAGAGAATAAATGATAAGCTTGTCTTGGAAATATTGCATCAACACTGACCATTTCACTTGGGTCAGACATTTCCCTTAGAGCCATGCAGAAGTGGCAGTTCCACCTAAAAACCACACCAATTCTGGAGAAATGTTCCACATATTCACAACAATTCAGAGCAGCATATAGAAATTAAATTAGCAACAAGATTCGTTTGAATGGGCATTAATGAGAGGCTGAAAAAAGTTCATTTATCTATTTGGATTGTGAATTTGCTGAAGGCTGCTCAAGCAACTCAGTCAACAACGGTGACATGAATATGCATGTGCATGCTCAGATATTTGCATGCAGATGAATTTATCCCTGACAATAACTGATCACAGATAATTACTCAGGAATTCAGGCAGCTCACAGACATTGATAATGTAACACAGTGGTTTGAAAAATATCTGACTGGGAATTTAGGAAAGAAATCGCTCCTTGCAAATTGAAAAGCAATTCTTTTTTCTTTTTTTTTTTGTAGGGAAGATGTCCTTTTTTTGAACTTACACTGAGCTGCTGCCTGTATTTCCTTGGCACAGAGACTCTCCATGGTGTAGTGCATCGCATGGTACAGATTTCAAATCAGGATCCTAGAGAAAAAGGGACTGTTGCTTTCTGCGACGGAAAGAGGATTTTGCAAATGAAACACACGAGGAAGAAAGGCAACATAGACCTTTCCAGTGGGGAAAAAGAGAAAGTCTTAGAAAAAAAAAAATTAAGAGCTAATTTTAAAAGTTCATAGTATTGTTTATACTTAAATATTTGAAGCACTATTTAAGTAATCATACAATTATTTTTCATTAAAAGCCTAAGAATTACCAGTGTATTTCATGTACATCATTAGAAACAACAATTTCTTTGATGTTTAAGGCTTTGAACACCTGAATAAACCAAGAAAATATCTGTATATCACTGAGTTCTGGGGTTATCTTAAAGAAATTTAAATTTTATGTTAGTGTAATAATACCTTTTCCATTTAAAGGGGGGAAGTTTATCCCTTCCTGCACTAGTGTGTATTATTCTTCCTTTTTGTTCTAAAGATAGAACCCTCTCTCCTCTATAATCTAATATACCTTCCCCCTCCTATTTAATATAATTACCCAGGACGGAATCAATATTCCATTAGCTGGCTGCAGTCAATGCACTGTCCCTCAGTGCCATTCCAGCTCTGAGGGTTCAGGTACAGAGATCCATCCCCGCTGCTTTAGGACCCCTCTGGAAGGAGCAGCAAACTCCTCCGGGAGCGGTGGTGTGGAAAAGGATGGATTTTCCATGGTCTGCATCCCCTCCATTCCCACATCCCTTTCTGCACAGGACATCACAGGCTCTGGGGCCAGGGAGAGCCCCTCTGGCCTGGGGCTGATTCCTCTCCCCAAGGGCGAGGAGCACTTTCTCCCAGAAAATCACTCTGGGACCCTCTCACCCCTGGCAGGGATCCCTGAGGATTCCCAATTCCACAGATTTTGGCTGGGATTAGACAAAACCCTCAAAGCTCAGAGGTGCTGTGAGGAGTACAGCCCAGCAAACCTCACCTGCCTGGAGAATCGCTCCCATCTGGAGGCTCTCCCACCCAAATGGGTGTGGGAATTCACTGAGCTTTGCTAAAGACCTTCAATAAACTGCCGAGTCAAAATGATCGACCTCAGCTGGCTAATGGATTTAAATTATATATTCAAATGTTTAATGCAGCAGTGTACAATTAAGTGCTGCTCTGATGCAATAGACCCAAACCCTCTGCTGGTTTCTGACAGAAAGCACAAAGCCCTCGCTGCTGCAAGCCATGATTTCAGAAAACCGATATTTTCCTTTCGTATGTCCTGCTTGAAGTCTTATTCCTGCATTTGCAATAAAAGATCTGAGTGAAAGAGTTACTACTGGGCACTCCAGAATTAAAATTTAAAATTACTCAGCTTAACTCCTGTAAAAAAGATTGGTGTTTCACAGGAATTGTTATGAAACCACTGCAAAGTTTGCAGGATCTGGATTTTTACGCTTTACTTGGAAAATTTTTGGTAAGATTTGCATGTATTTGATTAAAAGAAATTTAGAAATCCAGCAATACACTCGAGTAAGAGTCTTACTCCATCATGAGTAAGAGATGACACAGGATGCAAATATTACAAGCATCCTTTCTTTCTAATTCCTTTAGTGCAGAAAGGAAAATGATGGAAAAGAAAATGTGAATGCTCTGCTGCACAATTTGTTCATGTGTCACTGCAAGGCTGTTCCATACACTTCACATTGAGATTCTGGAAAAGCAATAATTCATATAAATTAATTGGAGATGTCAATTCTAATTGCTCCACAAAGGCCAGGTGAGCATCCTTAGGAGAGCCCAGGGGATCTCCACATTGCTGCAGACACATCAAGTCTCCAAATCTTGGCTAGTCTGAGGCTGGGGGCACAGGAGAGCTTGCACAGGGCGATTTAGGCTAAAATTAAGGTTAAAACATGAAAGTTGGCATTCCTGCTTCCTGCTCTCCACAGGTATTGGCAGACTGGGCTGCTGTGCAGGAATGATGCCTGGGAAACGCAGGAATGCCAAAGCAAGAGAGGCAATAATGTGTCCCTCAGCACTGCACCACACCGTGCAGGGCAGCTGTGCCACCAGGGACACCATGGGATGGAGCAGGGCACTCCTGTAAAGGGTTTGCTTTGATTCCTGAGCAGGGAAAATGTCCTTTCCTTTACTCCCAGCAGCAACTGGGATCACCACCATCAGCCTGGGAGAAACCAGACACCCAAAAACGCTGAAATTCCAAACACAGCCCCTGACTTTTGCAGCTCCAAACCTCAAGACAAATCAAAACGATGTCAGAAATGAATATTCCATTAACGTCCCCTAAACCAGAGGCAGAAGAATATTACAAATTATAATATTATTATATCATCCCAGCACTGATTGCAATGAATTCCAGCCAGAGTTCTCCCTCCTGCCCTGCCCTAACAGTGCTGGACACATGAGGTTTTTTACTAGGTTATTACCTGATGTTTATTTATTCATTTGGTTATTATTTGGTTATTTATTCATTTGCATAAATTTCTGCTACTGCATTGGCCTAATAAGGAGAAACACAATTTAACTGTGCTTATTATGGGGTGCTGTTCCCAACCAGTGAGTGACAGGAGCTCAGGGTCTGAAAAGAAATGAAACATTCAGTATCAGAATACCACTGAGCTTACCCAGACACAGAACCAACAGAAAATACAGTAATGGATTATTATAAACAGACCCTTTTATAAATTTATAAATGGAAGTAAGTACATTTATTTCTCAGAAGCATGCAGGAGCTCCTGGAGGAGCCCATTCACCAGCCAAGCCTGCAATGGATTAGGATCCACTGGTACTCAAACATGCATTTTCAGAAGGAAATTACAAGCTTTGGAACAGGTTTAGCACTTTGAATAGAACATGTTTCTCCCTGTTTTGTGAAATAGAATTATTGTGTGACAAGAGGAAATCTCTGAACTATGTCAAAAGACAGGAAAAACAGAAGTCTATTTTCTCCCATTTGCCTGTTAACACTGTCTTGTTCCAGAGGCAAATGATGCACATAAATTCAAGGAATTAACAGGAGTCAATCAGCAAATTTGTATTTTTCTGTGGTATTTTTTAAACATAAACAAAACCATAAGTAGGAAGAATACAGAAATAGTCTGAAGTAATGAATCTGAAGCTTGATAACCCATCATCATTTGTGGGCAAGAATTAGATGTGATCTCCTGGATTTCACCTGACCTGCATTCCCCTTTGGGCTGCGTGCAGGAAGCTGAAAATTGAGCAGAATGCAGCCAACTTCCCTTCTCATATTTCTACTTTATACACTTCATATTGTGTCAAGGGATGAAATTCTCACTGGAATACCTGAACGGGACCATTTCCAAACCGTGTCAGACTACAGGACACACAGATCACAGAACCAGAGAGTTCTGTGCCCTCATCAGAGGTTCTGTGGCTGTGGCTGCTCTATAAGAATAATAAATTCTCTTTAATAATAGAATTAAAATGTTAATAATAAATAATAATAACGAATAAAAATTATTATTTAAAATAATAAATAAGAATGATAAATTCAGAGAGGATAAAACTCTCTAAAGAGTCCAAAGCTAAGTTTCTAATGCACTTAACACACAAACACAAATCCAAAAGTTACTTTCGTTCTAGATTCCCTTTGAAACAACCCCATGCTTGGCTACTTCTGAAAATTTTGCTTGCTAAACTTATATACCACCACTGCTGGTACTGCTGCAGGATTCCAAAATATTCCTGCTGTGCCAAGGAAGCAGTGAGTTATTGTGGTGTGGGGTCAGCGGTCCTTGAAGAGAACACTGAGGAGACATCAGGAAAAATTCCCCTTCACTTTGTTCTCTGCTCAGATCAGCCCCAGAGCTGCCTTTAGTGTGGTGATTTCAGGAAGGAAGGATTTCGTTTTTGTGGTTACTCAACACAAATAATGTGTGATTACATCCAAACTTCTTTCCCAGCACAGCAGCTTAGCAAAAGCATGGAATTCTCACCTCTCCCCAGTCAGACAGAGCTGCCACGCACACAGCTGCAAAATCCCTGGGAACAGAAGGACTTCAGGCTACCCTGAACTGCTCCTACAAACTTAATTATCTTCCTTCAATGCACTCATCCTGAGAGAAATCTGAAAATGCCAACACTGTCAACAGACTTGAAAAAGGAAGAAACAACAGACAATCCTTAAAATCGGTTATTTTTCCAAGTTGCATGATTTGAAAGGCTAAGGAATAATGAAGCTGCTAATTAGACTAAGCGAACGAGGATACACATGTTCTAATATGTGCAATAATCAACCAACTCAATTCAATAGTATTAATTCAATGTTTTGGCGCAGCACAATAAATAGCACTGGACTGCCAAAAGCTCAACTTCTTTTCCAATTGAAATTAATAAAGCTCTCTGGATGCATACATGTTTGTGGAGGCAAAAATAATGCATGTGCCAGGTTCCTCATTACACTCAGGAGATGGAATATCTCTTCATCTCTCACCAAGAGGGATGGCATTCCATTCCCAAGAAACAAGATTTATTTCTGTCTACTCAAGCATCAATACATATATAAAATGAAGATTTTAGTCTAGAATAATTACCTTTGAGTAACCGCTGAAATATGGGTGGGAAATAAGTATTTAACACATCAAATGACTTGTTAAAAATGAACCTTGATGGCAGATCAGGTAAAGTAAGAAAAAATACTTCCTCATACTCACAGAACTGACAAATCAAAAAGTGCATTAGCAGGATGAAAATGAAAATGATCTCAAGAGAGAGGTCATTGTAGGTGTGGCCATCAAAATAATATTAATTTAGCAAAAACTTGAATAATTATAATTCAGAAAAAAACAACATTATCAATAGATACAGAGGCAGCTGTGAGAGACTGCTTCACCTCAACCATGGTGTGCTTCAAAATAAATCACTGCAAACTACTTTCTACCTGACCAACAAATTCCTATTGCTGTTGTAGTTTTATTAGAGAGATGCCTAAAAAAAACATATGTTAGAAAAATGATAGGGAAAAAATAGAATTTGTTTGTTAGCTGTGTCCTATACGTTATTTAAAATAAAAAAAAAAAAAAGGTAAATATAAAAATTAATTAAATTCATGAAGTTGTTACAAACATGTTGACCATGAGTGACTTTATTGTGCCTTCTGGTGGAAAACCCACCATGCCTGGATTGCAGCTTTGTAGAAACTGCAGACAAAGTTTCTAATCTTTATTTCTCCTTGAAATTTCTCCACAGCACAAGGCCTTATTTCACAAGTTGAATGCCTGTGACTTAACAGTACTTTTAATTACTTGAGATACAATCTCTATTGGAGCATTCTTTTCATTTCCTATTCATTTTTCATCCTTTCATTATCAGTCTTCCTTCCCACTAGACTGTTTATATTTTAATTCGTGCAGGATTTAACAATATACTGACTCCAATACTGTCCTAATTAAATTACACTTTCTTGCAGATTTGAACAGCAGCCCACGTTGACCTCAAAAATATTCCTTTTTCTTGTTTCCAGTATATTTTACCCTCTATCAAAAAGTTATTTTCCCCAGGCCCTGCTACTTCTTCAGATTCAGCCTCTGTGCAACAAGTCCTGTGATAGATAACCCAATTAATATTTCAGCTTTAATGAAGTTACAGTCCAAATCCAAGTGGCCCACACTTTTTAGTCCCCAGATGTTATTTAGGTCACTTCAAATAAATAATTGCAAAGCAGTTTCTGACCACCCTTGCAAGAAAGGACTTTGATGTTCCAGATCGGATTTTTTCCCCACAGCCATCATTCCCAATTTTCTTCATAATTAAAACACAACTCAAAAATGTCTTTCCAGAATGGTCAAAGAACTGAAGCTGAAAGTAAAGCTCACCTATGACTTTTCATTTCATAGCACACGAATTCATCCCTCAGCAATCCCAAGATAGTGCCTGTGCTTTCTTTCCTGCAGAGAAATTCCTCTCACCTTTTGCACTCTGAATCTCACACCTTTCATAAGTGAGATTATTTTAACATTTTAAATGATTTAACTTTCGGGTAAAATACATACACTTCTACATCACCACATTGTGTGGGTGTATTGAATACTCTTATTATTTCCTATGTACTTTTCTTGTATTTCTTTCTTTCCTACTGCAAGTTGTCTTCTCCCTGTGTGGAATCTTTTCTGGCCAGGATTCTCATATGCACTGCCTAGCTGAAGGAAGCTCTGAATTCAGCTTGCTTTCACAAGAAAAGTGGGTGTAAAAACCACGTCAAGGGCTGATGCTTAATAGGAAAGCCTCCCTGCCTTTAATAACTTACATTTGGAATGTGGCTAACAGCTGGTTTGGGGCAGGGAACGAAAAATTCGGGAGCTTCCTTGTTTATTTTTAGTTTCTTCTTGCACTTAGAACCTCCTTCACAGGTCAGCGTTTGGTTCTGGGGGGTTCTCCTGTGCTCGCACCCCTGGGACAGCACCCCTCATGGTGTAACCCCCCCAAAATCCCATTGCCCATCCCACAAAAGCCAATGTCCAATGGCCAGAGCCTTAGGAAAGGCACATTCCCTGGGTTTCCTGGAGCAGCAGAGCTGTTCTGAGGCTAAACCCCTGCCCACAGTGAATTCGTGCTCATCCCCGAGCCTGAGCTTTCCTGGGAGAATTCTGCAGCCTCTGGAGCTGCTCCTGCTGCCAGCGTTACACAACCCATCCTGCCAATGGTGCCGGCGAGCAATAGGTCATGGAACTGGGCACTGCCAATTGCCAACCAGAAATCAACCCCGAAATCCATGCGTGGAACCAGAATCGATGGTCATCGACACGGCCCAGCAGGAAGCAGGGCTGGTGGGAGTGGATAGGGACAGGAGCAGAGAGATCCTGGCCCCAAACCCATCGTGGGCGCTCGGGACTGAGAACACAGAGTAGGATGGACAGAGGGAGAGAGCAAATTGCTGCTGGTACCTCCCCTCCACCGGGGAGACTTTAACACCAGACTGTTGGAGTTGGTGCTTCCCCTCCCTTTTTTTCCATTAAAAACATTGAAAATAAAATGATTTCTATTTATGAATCTACAACCATAGCTTGTGCTCTGCACCCTGTCCATACTTCCCAACACACACAGAGTTCCATAAAGCATTGACCCCTGACTGCCTGGGGCTCTGTTCTACCTGACCGTAAACTGTATTAAATTTGCTTCTATTGCAATTCAGGGAATCAGGGGTAAAATTATGTGTTTCTTAAGACATTCTGATCTCAGTAATTTCCTATATGTTAACTCCTGTTTAGTGGCATAATCAAAATACAGATACTCCAATAGACCCTTTTGAAACAACATTTAAAATAAGATGTTTCCTCTGGTTTTTTTAGACTAGCTGGTCTAAAAATCCATATCAGTGAGCAATTCCAAATCACAATTTTTTCTGGTCACTTCAGATATTAGTGTAATAATCTATTAATTTTTCAAGAGTTACCACAGAATAAGAATACAGTTGCAGTATTTTAGAAGTGTATTTCAGCTAATAAAGGCTGCATCAAGTCTCCTCTCATTCAATTACTGCCATTATTTAAAATAATTAAAGTGAGATTCTTAATAATGCTTTTTGATTACACAGATCTGAATTCTAATAAATTAGTAGAGATTTAAAATAGATATTACACTTATTCTGGTAAAACTTTTATGCGATCCTGCAAGAATTGAAGAATATGATGTACACAGAGCCAAGGAGAAATGTCAGGAGCAGGAGAATAGCCCCAAGAGCAGAGCTGCAGGCAGCAGACTCGCTCAGCAGAAAGCACACGGAACAGGCAGGGAGAGAAAAATTTAGAAGCAGAAAAAAAAGAAAAAGGCATTTTAGAGCCAGAGTGAGAAAGGAAGGGTAAGAGCTGAAAGGCAGGAGGCAAAATAAATGATACCAGGAGCTGGAAAATCCCCATCCTGCCTCAAAAGAAAAAGTAAGGTCATGAGACAGCACAGCGAGAGCTGCACTATTGACCAGCAGCAAGAGGTACATTTTCTGTGCTTAAAAAAGGAAAAAATCATAATAAAAGAGTCAGCAGGGTCCTCCTCAGGGACAGTCTTGACTAAAGGGAGATGTTTTTGCAGAGGAAACGTCTCGGGGTGCTGCTCCTGGGCAGTGTCAGGGCACGGCTCGGTGACACAGAGGGACACTGGAGGCTGTGCTGGCTCCTTTTGTGGGGAACACGAAGTTTCCGGGGAAAAACTCCGGAGTTTGCGCTCAGAAGTTCCCAAAAGGCAGCTGGGTGTTGGGCTCTGCAGCACACACCTGTCCCTAAAGCCTTTCCCTGCTCTGACAAAGAGGAGATTCCATTTGCAGGGGCAGATCTCAAGCCACACTGGGTGCATTCTGTCATTCTCCGTGCAGGCGAGAAGACGATGGATAATAAGAGGTAGTTAATAATGGGTGTTTTTCCTCAGATCAAGTGCATTTTACCCCTCTTGTTTTCTATCTTACTCCTAAGTGCCAGTTTCCCTCTTGAAGACAATTTATCTTATCAAAATCCCACAGGATAATCTAGTTTTGCAAAAGCAGAACTCCTGATAAAGAAGTAAAATCTGTAATTGTCATGTGCAATTTGCCTATGTAATTTTACAACTTTGCTTTTTAATATTTTCAGTACCCTTCCACCTGTTCAGCTACACGAACAGGAGCTATTTTTTCTTTAGAATTAAGTTAATACATCACATTTTATTGGCTGGTAGGAATTAAATAGCAGAGGAAAAAAGAATTTGTTGATATCAAATACTTTGTTAAGCTGTTAACTGAATTAGTAACCTAATAATTAATAATATGAACAAATAATGTTTCTCCAAATGCTTGCAGGTTGCTAAAAAACCCCAAACCCAACTTTTAGTCAACACACGTGTCTGTAGTTTAGATAAAGTCAATTTTGCCACTCCAGTCTCATCTTAAAGTTCATTTTAAACAATCTTCCAGTCTAATTAGCATTACCTTCTGGCTCTGCAGTACCATCCCTTTGAACGCTGGCATGGTTAAACCACTCAGGTCTACTTGGTTCAGCGCAGTGTGGCAAATGTCAGTGAAATACGAGGGCATATGGCACATAATTACAGAACCATATGGATGCCAGGAGTGATAGTCAACAGCATTTGAACGCAGGACCAAGAAAGTCAGAAGAAAAGCAATCAAAGACCATCACAGATGATCATTAAATGGATAAATATAGTTTCTCTGCAGCTGAGAGGAGCCAGGACATGTCTGTCCTTAGCAAAGCCACGGTGGCTGTTGGAGCGCACAGCCACGGAGGAAACTCCGCATTGGTTTTGGTTTGGTTTGTAAATCTCTAAACGCGGGTGGATCGCGCTGGGCGAGGCGAGGAATCACTTACCAATGCACAGAGCAGATCCACGGCTTCCAGGATGAGCTCCTGGTGGCCGATGCGGGTGACCCCCAGCTCCTCCAGCTCCTGGTGGGTGATGTGCAGCAGCTGCTCCCCGTTGATCTTCTCCCTCTCAAAGTTCTTGATGTATTGTTGGAGGCAATCGTCGAGGCCTGGTTGGAAAAGCCAACAGCACAGGTTCAGAGAGCGGAGAGAAAAACCAACCAAACGAAGGTCTGTAATTCACAAATAGGGAAATTCCTTGGAAGTGCATGTGTACTTCCTTGTTTGGAGCTATTATGGAAAATCGTAATTTAACTCACATAATACAGCACATGTGCTAAAGGGAAAAGTTTATATTGCTGATGTTATTTTCAATATTCTTAAATGTTTTAAGAGTGATTCTAAACCTTCGTGGAGACAAGGGAAGGACAAAGCAGCACAGAGAGTGACATTATAGAAAACCTTTTTCTCGTGATGTCACAAAGACCTAAATATAAGTTTATCTTATGATTAGGAACAAATTCTCCCTGTAACTCTTCCAGGACTCTTCAAGGTCATACAGTTTGGCTGCCCCTGATCAGGGAGAGTTTTTCAGGCTCAGTAGCCACCCACACCAACTCTGCTACACCCACTGCCAACTCTCCCCCAAGATTATCCATTTTCTGAATCCCAACCGCACAAAAATGGTTTTGTTACAGCCCCTCCACTAATGATACAATTCTGCCCATGCACAAAGAATTGTTCCATTTCCCCCTGAAACTTGATAGGGTGAAAATAACAGATTATTTTGTTTCTCAGACCAGAGAAGAAACTGATTAAAGATGTTGAAAGATTTTTCCTTCCTCCAGATTTGCTTCTGAACCACACATGCCTTGAACTTCCAGCCAGAACAATTAGCTGAACACAAGGATCTGCTACTAAAAGCTATGTGAGGTTGCTCAGAGTTCCCTCAAGGACTGTCAGATCCAACAGAAACCTGACATGATTTCCTAGAGACCTACAAAATTCACCTTCAATAACTTCATCTACCAAGTGAAGTAAAACACTGATTCTCAGTTATTTGTCCTGCAGTGACACAAGTAAATCCAAGGTCCATGAAGAGATCCAGAAACCACAGAAATAACCAACTTGGGCATTGAAGACACAGCTTTGAAATGTAATTTCTGCACGCAGCCATTAACAAATACACCTCAGGGTTCCAGGGTCCCTGACAAAAAGAGCTCTGGCACTTTGTTCTGGGTGTCACCGCTGCCCACCCCATTAACACAACTCACTTGGGACAAAAAGACTGCGATGACACAAGAATGGAATGAAACAAACCCATGGATTTGTCCTCAGTGCAGAAATGCAAGGGGATATGTTGCAGCTTCATTTAATTAACTTCTCTTTCACCATGATCCAATTATTTACTCAGTGAACTGATAGTCCCAAGTTGTGTTATAGATAAAGCTCATTTACCAAGTAAAGTGCACGGCTTCATATTCACTTATACCTCTGTCCCATAAGCTAGAACAGTGATAAAAATGTCATATTTTATGTCGAAATTCGAAAGTATGAGGTAGTTTGGGGGTTTTTAATGCTCAGATCAGCAGTCTGTAACTAATACCTAAACCTTTTCTCTATTCTAGAATGGTCTGCAGATAGGAAACTATTTCTCTGCATCTGTTCATTATTTTTAATGATCTCATGAATGATTTTTACATAAGTATAGTCCAGTTCAATTGCCTGAAAGCTGGTCACTGCAAATTCTCTGTCTATTATTTAACATTTTAAACCCCCAGCTGTTGCACATTTCTGCTCCTGCTTGCTCAAGAACAATTCTTAAAAGTATTTTGGAGGAAAAATTCCAAACCCCACACATTCCAGATTTGCTTTGAGTGAACACTGCCCCAAAACCCAGAAAAAGTCACGAAACTGCTCCTGGATATTAAATTACTTTGTACAAAAGCAAATTAATTAAAAGCATTTAGAACCAGTGGACACAACAAGCATTTGCAGTATTAAGAGAGATTTAGGAAAACCCAAGTGAACGTGCCATGCTGTGAAAACTGTGCAGTCAGATGTATTAAACCTGCCTTTGTGCCAGGGAGAGTGTATGACAGCCGAGCAAAATATCAAATTTGTATTATTTGTGCTGCTCTGTAATAGCTCCCCAGGGCACCTTTAGAAGGCAGTTACTTACTGGTGCAAACAGTGTGGCACTTGACAAGAGAATATAGAAATATATCATTAAAGGGCCAGGCTGTCTCACAGAATGACAGCAGTTAATAAATACACACCAAAAAAAGAGAGATTTGCCATTGCTCTCTGCTTTTCTGTCTCCCTGGGAGCCAGGTACTGAAGTGTGAGATGTTCCAGAGCAGGAATTCTTCATCAGGAGCCTCTTCCTTGTTGTCAGGGCTCCAATTGTTTTTAGCATGAAAATATCCAAGATGAAATTAGAAAGGGTACAGAGCGAGATCATGTTGACTCACCAAAAGCAAATGAAATATTTATTTTTTCAAGCCACTCAGGCCTCATTAGGGCTCTTTATGCATTTTTCCCAATATAATTTCTGTTTACAGACAAGTATTAAAGTAGTTCAGATTCATAACTACAAAGAAGGAAGGGGCCTTAGCTCTTCTTAGATGTAGGTAAATAAAATTAACCCACTCTTCCCAAGGTATACAATATCAGTGTCAAGCAAGAAACAGAAATCTGCAGTTCTGTTTCCACACATTCTTACGTTATTTGTGCACATTCCGTAGCTAATCAACATCTCCTTCAGAGTGTGATAAAATGATTCAAGAAAAAAGATCTAAACATGTATTTTTTACTTTAAAGCCAAGGCTTAACACCCATGACGAGAAAACTGTGGTTGAAGAATTTTTATTTCTCCAACCCAGCTGGGCTCAAGGAGTTAAGTGACTTTAACAGAAAATCAATGAGGGCTGCAGACATTTACTCATCTTTCAGTGTTATTTGAGAGGACAATCCAAGAAAAAAGGAGTTTTCCATCAGCCCAAGTGCTGCCTGAGTCAGCTGGGAAGCAGCCCTGGCTGAACATTGCATTACAAGCTGTACAAAATCTTGTGCTCAGAAAATGGGAAATCAGGAAAAACATCCCATAAACCACATCCACCTGAAAACTCTGACATTTTTCCCATATATGGTTGGACTCCATGGTCTCAAAGGTCTTTTCCAACCCAAATATTCTATGATTGCATATTGTCTCTTTCCATTTTTAGGTTTCAAAAAGTCATATTGTATCCAGGAAAGCTTTATCTCCATATTCAAAGAGCAGAGACAAAGGAACCAACTCTGATACATTGGCTGTGAACTACGATTTCGAAAATAAAGCATTTAAAGTCAAAATTAAGGAAACATGAAAAAGAAAGGAGGTGAAAATTGTTGGGGAGAAAGGGCAGGAAAAGAAGAGCCAGTTAGCTTGAAAATGTTTACTTTTAGAAATGCATAATTAAGAAAAAAAAAAGAATCATTAGAAGAGAAAAGTAAAGCAAGATCTTAAAAATATCCCTAAATCAGATTTAGGTATTAGCTCAGAGCAAACATTACAAAAGAGATGCCACATATTGTGGGCAATAAGGTTCACTGAGACCAAAATGAATCTTTCCATCGGTGTCAACAAAGGCCAGGTTTGGTTTCCATTAAAAGCACAAACATTGGTGCCATAGTATGCAAAGATCTGTCCCTTCCTCTCTGCCATTAGACATTGATATTGAAAATAATACCATCATTGAAAAAATGACTATAAAATAAATGAAGGGAAAGCCTTGGAACAATGTAGGCAATGAAGCTCTCCCAGGAGAACTGCAGGGATGAGAACTTTGCCAAGTGTGATCCATCCCAGAAGGAATTCCTAAGTCTAAAAGTCTGTAATTTCCAATTTTTCGTAATTTCATCCATAACTCACATTTATTTATTTGCTTGTCCTTTCTCACACATTTTAATGGATTTTTGCTACTTATTGAAAACGACGCTGGTTTTGTAATCCCTTCTAGAAACTCCTGCCCAAACCATGGGCTTGTGGCTGCTCCAGGATAGTTCCCAGGGGAAAATCCACGACCCATGGCAGCTGGCTGGGACGGCAGACCTGGCTGTGAAAAGGAGAGGTCAGGGGGAGGGCAGGGCAGGTCCTGCCAGCTCTGCCTGGCACAGACCCAGCAGCTTCCACAGAGTGACTCCTGAGAGAGGAGGGGATGCAAAACCTGACCCTCTGATAGGAAAATGCAGTGCTGCTTGCAGGTTTTAGGATGAAAAACAGGAAAGCAGCTCGGTGGGAATGCATTGACCACTCCTGGTTCCAGCACTGATGGAAGAGGGGTGAAAGCCCACTGGGAAAATCACTCTGACTCAGGGTCTGACAAAGTATGTGACATTTTTCCTGATTAAAACCACATTTAGAAATTAAAAGCACACAGCACAATGCTAAACTCTCAGTTGCACAAAGGTTTATAGACCTCAGAGAATCTGAGGTACAAGTGTCTGTGGGACCTCGATCCAAAGGACAAATCCTGAATGTCGATGGGATGGTCTGTTTGTTCAGAAGAATTACACTTTGGCCTGCCAAGACAAATTAATAACCTATTAATGTGCCTCAATTGACTAATAAAAGCTACAGAACAACATTATCTCTGTGGCTGCAGAACAGTGACTTGTGAAAAATCAACATATCAAAGTGAAACAGGAGCAAACATCCATTTTCAAATGCTGTTGTGCTGCTGTTTCTGGACTCGCAAGTCCAGAAAATTAGCTCTTCACTCATAGGAAATATAAAATTTCTCACTGCTGTGCTGGAAATTCTCTGATTAATTGGGGAAGGCAGCATGAACTTCTGCTCCTGTCACAACCTTCAGTTTATATATGCAGATCTGCTAAAATACATCCAGCATTTAACAGCATCCACAGGCTCAGGCCAAGTGCAATTTTTACGGAAAGCAAAGAAAGTTGGGTTTGGGGTTTTTTTGCAAAAAAAAAAAAAAAAAAGGAATATTTTCCATATAAAGCAATATTTAGCAGCTAGCTAGAAAGATCTGAAAGGAATTGACTGGTTGGCTGACAGAGAGAATTCATGCCTTTTCCTAAATGCAATTTTATTGAATACACACATTAATTCAGCCATGTTCTTGATCAAAACCCCTTTGATTTATTACCCTGGGCTCAGGCACAGTGGAGCCTTTCCAATTCTTATGTAACTTGTAACAAGGAAAATCATCAGGTGGGTATTTTTGCCAGTGACGTTAAAAAGCTTTTTAAGAATTATTCAATCCAAATAAAGAAAAGGCATAATCCTCAGGGCCATGTTCACACTAAGCTGACTCTCAAATACCAGATATTTGTTCTTAAGCTCTTCAGGAGGAAAAATCAAAACTATTTAGAGTGTCAAGAGAGAAGGAGCTTCATACCCCCATGATTCAGAAAGAGACAGAGGGAATGTGTTTGAAAACACCGTAAAACACCAAGCTCGGAATATTTCAGACCTGAACTTTCCTGAACTTCAGAGTCTATTTAAAAACTAAAGATTGCAGTAATTTGCATCTTTAAGCCTACGCATCACAAACCTGACCCACAGCAATAGAGTGGTTAGATTACAGAATTTCACCAAAAACTACATCAAAAATTGTGAGATACAGCAGAAACACTCCAACACAAAACGGAGAGGATTTGGATCATTCTGAAAAAAAAATAATCCCTCAATTCTGGCTTTATCTGACCTTTGAATGCTTGACTGTGCAAGTAGAATGTGTTTAAATGTTGCTTCCCGGCTGAGTTTCCTCTGCGTCACTGCGATATTCACAGGGATACAGATGGATGTTTTAGATGCAAATACAGGCAGACTTGTGCTGCTTGAATTTACAGATCCTCATCTGCATGAACAGGAACTGGGGCGGGATGAGCACTCTGAATTAATGCTTCCCAGGCACCAACTGACACCAAAAATGTTGGCTCCCGTTCCAGGCTGCCAAGTGGATGGAGCTGCACTGGGAAAAACTCTGCGCTGTGCCATCCTCAGGGCACTTCCCTTGCTCTCCTTCTCTCCTGGGAGTGCCAGGACCCTCAGGAGCATTGGGATGTGCCCTGCCCGAGCTCTGTGCAGGCACTCAGCACCAGGATCCAGCTGGGCTCTCGACTCCTGGAGCAGCTCTGCATTTCTGGCCCTTCATTCAGAGGGTTCCTGCTCCCCATCCTCACCCTGCAGCTGTCCCTGGCTCAACAGCCCCAGCCACAAGAACCCTCTCCCTCTCTTAGCACAAAATTCCAGGCATTTTTCCCCTAAAAAAACCCCTGTATGTCTTCAACGCAATTCATGCACTGCCAGCTTCCATTTCCCCACGTTCCATTTTTCCTCCTTCCACGCTGTCTCTATTCTTTTATTTGCTGAGTGTGAACCTGTCAGCTCTGCGAGCAGCAGGGAAGCAGCGTGGGGAGAGCACGAGATGGAAACTTCCAACCTCGCTCCTCTTCTCTCCCCAGAGCAGGTCAGAGCCTCACTCACAGATCTCCTCAGCCACAAGCACCGTTTGTGAAAGGGACAAACTCCTCAGGGGATGTAAAAATCCATAACAACTTCCTAAGCATTCCTTTTTATTCCCCTCCAAAGTGTCCTTTTCCAAACAGACCAAATTTTATCCCATAAGCTAAGCCAGTGGGAATATGACTTCATCACTGTAATTTCATTATTTCATTTCTAGTATGGCTAAAGCAAGGGGCTTTCCCCTAATCTCGGTGTCTATAAGTCCAGGTTCTTTCCAGCAGCAATTTTCCAAGATAACTATGTTATCAAGACAAAAGATGTGCTCAAATTATTAATATTTTAAGACTTCACAGCAGCTGAGAAGGTTCTGTCAGGGGATGTATCAAGCAATATTAATAGCAAATGAACAAACTGCTGAACTAATAAAATTTGATTTAATGATACACCATCACCCTTAAACTGACATTCATATAGATGAGGAAAATGACTTCATATAGCTCTGCCTTCATTACCTATGAATGAATAATAGGAAGTGAAGCCATTCTAACTTTGTCCCCAGCATTTGTCAGGTGTCGCTGAGCTGTGGGATTACCACGGAAGGAATAAACAGCATTTTCAGGAAGCCTGGAACCAGGCCTGACCAGAAAGAGGTTTCTGGAAGAGAAGTGTCACACAGAGAGAACAGATCCCATTTTCAGGCCCAAGTGAGTGCTCCTTGCTGCCACATTTCCCAATGATTTCACCTCGAGATATGTCACCAATGCTGTTACTGACAAACTTCCCATCAAAGTGACAAAACCCAGAAGCGTCTTAATTAGCTCTACGTGCTAATGAAAATCTGCGTCTTCCCTTAGCTTCATTAATTTTCTCATTGATGAAGATACAACAACAGCCCCCAGCCATTTCTGAAGCAGGGATGACCTGGAAGTGCTCACAAGCCTCTAAATCCTCCGTGCTCAAAATTGATGAAATGATTCCACATTCCAGAGGGGTTGAGCTGAGGACACTGGAACCCTGAATTTGTTGCATTTATTTTAAAAGATATGTGTTTTGGCCCCGTGCAAGGCAAGTGCTTCCATTTCCTGCACTGGACTATGCAAACATTGCTTTATTTTTTAGAGGCAGATTTCAATGGCAGCCTGTCCTGGCAGAAGTGCTGGCTCCAGCACAGATATCCTGGAATAGACATCAAAATTTAAAAAAACTTTTAGAACCCACGAAAAAGACAACGTAAAATATTTTTGGCCTCGTGAATCTATCTAGAAGAATCTTCATGATTTATTCTGAAACCAAAATGCAGAACCAGCACAGTTAAATTCTTAAATCCCTTTGTGCAATCACAAAAGAGCAAAGATCTCTGTGTCGGAATAATTCTGGTGATAACAAACATCTCTAGGATCGGTAAGAACACTTAGAAGAAATAACATCTACCCTTTACATCTGAGGGATTGTGCTGCTTAGAGTGGAGAATTGATGTGCCCAGGGCTCACTTTCCTCCTTTTTGCAGGAAGAACCAAAGGTTGTGTTCTCCTCTGCCTTGCTGGGAGGGCAGGGGCAGAGGAGACTTTTCCAGTCCTCAACTTCCAAGACTTCCATTAACTTTCTTCCAAAGATGATGGGGGAAAAACCTCTCAATGTATCAAAACCAAACAAAAATCCCCAAAACATCAAGAGAAAGGAACAATTCTAAGAAAGGAAATCACTTGGGAATCAGTATCATTGCCTTCACTAGAGCCTGAGTACACTGAGGAGAGTTTATTTCAGGTTTGTGCCGTTTCCATCTCAGAAAGGTTAACAAGTCTAACAGGGAAGGAGCAGCATCAGCCATGTCTCATCTACAAGGGCTGATCTGAAAAGCAAAAGTACAAGAACAAATAAATATAACTGAAAGCTCCTTTCTCCAGCTTCTGAGGATTTATCTACCTTGTACCCTGCGCAGGAAAGTCTTAATCACAGATTGACCTTCAAAAAACTACTTTGGTATCTATCATACAAAATCAAACAAAGCCATCGAGCCAAGGAAGTTCTTGTACGAGTACTACAGGGATATGTCCCATTTGTCCCTGTCTTAAATGGGAAGGAAAAAAATTACTGAAGAGTGAGATAACAAGCCTGCCTGAGCTAATCAATAGAGAGGAAGTAACTTGTCAGACAGAATTCATGTAATAGCAAGACAGACATTTAAAGTTCTGCAAAACGAGTCCTGCCCTAAAAGTATCTCTGATCACTTTGCTCCACATTCGATTCAGTTCATCATCACATCCAACCCCAGCCAGGCACAGTGTCACAGGCGCCTCGGAACAGTGACTTCACAGCCAAAATATGTGTAAAGAAACTGAAATTTTCTGAGCCACAGCTGCAGAATGTTCTCAATCCAGCGAAGTCATGCGGGACAGGCAGAACCCCCAGATCGTGCCCTCCCTCCAGGAGTGCTAACGCCTGCAAAGCTGGGGCGATAAAGGGCTGACAGAGGAGAATCAAACAAAAAGTGCTACAGATGTCTCAGTGCCAAAATACATTAATTCTTGGTTCGACTTCACCGACACATTTTACTAAAAATCCCAGTTATCAAAAGAACAGCCAAATCCAGTGTGGGCGTTCGGAGTGAAAAGCCCAAATAAATCAGGTTTCTGCTCAACCCAATTTCTTCAGCAGCTACGATTCCATGACCTAGTTCATGAGTCAGAGTTTAGACACCTGCAAGATGCAAATTCCAGAAGCAGAAGGTGGCCCTGGCAATTCCTCACGCAGCTCACTGCAGAGAGGCCAAAAATCAGATCGCTGCAAGAAATAAAGAAAATAGGGAGCGTTTGATCTTTTTTCAGGGATGTTCAGAAGCTTTGGGGATGGTCCCTGATGGCAACTACTCAGCAGAGGCTGTGGATAGCCCATCCTGGGTGTCACCCACATCTCTCCCACTCCTTTTGTTCCAGGGAAACCTTGCACAGCACTGCAGCTCTTGTTTGTGTCATCCTCTCGACTCCATAAATCTGGATGATCTTAAATGAGGCTCTTTTCTTAAGCAGTTTGGAGGAATTAGCTCTGGCAATCAGTGGGGAGCTCACTTAGGAGTCAGGTCGTTAGTAGGAATTGTCAATTAAAGCAATTCCCAAACTAGGAATCCATATTTTTATCAATACAAGCCGCATGAAACTAACAAAAGTAGGCAAATGGGAAGAAATCGCATCAGTCTGTAAATCCTACTGAAGAAGCTTTTCCCTTTCCTTACATTTCCCCATTTTTATTCCATGTTTCTGTTCCATGACGATACCAGGCAAATTTATTATGGTTGTTATTGAGCAAAATGAGAGCTAGAAATTTTTATTCATTACCACTTTTCATGCAGTGCCAGATTAAGACAGATTAAATCTCTGCTTCAACTACATGTAGAAAAATATTACTACATCTTCAATCACTATTATTTTGTGTTTTAATTCTGAATTCTGAATGTTTTGCTATTTGATCTGGACATAGTTTATCCAAGATTAAATAGTTCTGTGAAGCAACATGAAACAAGCAAGAATCTTATCATATCTAAAGAACTATATAGCCTAAAGTCCCTGAATAAGATATGATTATAATTCCATGTATAAGAAAAATCCATCCAGCAAAGCAATAATTCAGCACCAAAAAAAAATTTAAAATTAAGTGATTACAAAATATTTCAAAAGCCATAGGATGCCACTCACTCTTATGTCTGAAATAAAACTTTTTAAAATACCTAAGATGATTAAATCTTCGACATGGCAGCGTGCAGAAAAGGGACTTAGGGCAGGACTAGGGCTTGAATTTCAATCTCTGCCAAGGAAGCACCAGGCTGGAAGAACTGCAGAGTTCCCAAATACCATTCCTAGTTTTTTTTATGCCCTGCATAGGGAAAGAGTTAAAGCTTTTTTTGCAAATGATCAGACAAGGAGGAAGAGATCCCCAATAGTAACTTGTCAGTCTAAGAGCTGTCCATAAACTCTCTGAACAGAGCTGTTGGTGAAAAAGTAAATATAATAACTCTAAGAATACGGTATGGATCAGGATAAATTAATTCTGTGCCAGTAAAAGTAGCACAATATGAAATAACATTTCAGGGGACATTCCCCATGGCTCCTTTTGCACTGCTCTTGCAGCCATTCCCAGAAAAGCCTCAAAAAAAGAGATTCTCCTCTGGTTTATTTTCCATGTAAGCCAGGGAACAGAACAGGGGAGGACAGGAGAGGTGAGGTGGCTCCTTAAGCTCACCGAGCAAATGGTTTGCTCGGACAGGATCAAGCAAAGTGTAACGCAGACAATGAGTTACAGCGAAAAGTGAGTGTACAGAGAATACAGGTTCCCTTAGAAAAGAGCTGTGATGAGGAAAAAGCAGGAAAATCATGACTGACATAGTCCAGAAAGGTCAGAAGGGTGAGCTGAATGTGACTTTCATATTTACGAAACATCTTTTCCTTAAATCATTGCGCGATTAGCTTTCTTCTTAGTTGCCATTTTCCTGAACTTTTAGAAATATCACACGGAACAAATACAACATCATACTCAGGAATTAAGATATTATTAATTTCGCCATTAAAATGCATTGTGCCACCTCTTGCTGTAATTTTTTCTTCCTGGAACACTACTTGGTAAATTAAAATGTAAATCTGGCCGCTTCAATCACTCTCAGCCCATATGGAAAAAGCTCAGTGCATCCTGGATCCAAGAGGTTTTCTGTCCAACATTTAGATATTAATAAAAACCAAAATAAAAGTTCACTCTTATCTACTTTATATACCTCCCTAGTTCATGGCCTCTGTAATTAAGAATTTAAAGAACTTCAGAAACAAAATGGTGTCAGTTTGATCTGAAACACAGCAACTGTTTAAGACGGAATTTGGATTTTTCCTTTACTATCCTTTGGTCAATAACAAGTTACATTCACAAATGTAGTTTAAGTAATTTGATAACGTAGATGAATTGACAATCCTATTCACAGTGTTTTTCCCCCTAAAAATGTATCAATGGGACTGGAAAAATTCAAATTATGACCTTTAACACACATCCAACCATGTTGTTTGCTCCCTATGAACAATTTGCAAATTCTAACTTAAAAGAAAAAAATCAGGTGCCTGCAAAAATGCTAAAAGTCATTTACAAAACTTGAATGTCCTTGACTTACTTTAGTCATTTTCAGGGACAGAATGAAAAATTAGTATTTCCTCTAGAGGGCTTCAGGATCTGTATTATTTCCCAAGTCAGAGTTATATTGCACTGAGTGGCTGCACTAGTGAGGGTCAGAAAGGCTCCTGGCTGCTCTGATTGCTCCTGCTTTGGGGAAAGATCACCACAATTAGTGAAGTGCAGAGGTCAGACCCTGATGATCCTGCCACGATTTGTGTCCGCACTTCCCAGTGCCACTGTGAGAAACCAGAACTGATGGTTATATGATGATTTTTACTAGAAATGCTGGAGTTGATCAATTTGTTTTCTTCCAGTTTTGCTCCTTATGAGAGCCAGTACTTTCTTTAAAGATTATTTTAGTAGCATATCATGAATTAAAAATTTAAAAAAACTAAAGCCATGCATACATGAAAACTCATACATTAAACTACTATTTATTATTTTTTATTATTATTATCATGTTATCTTTATTCGAAATTTTTTCTCTAAGTCCTTATTTTGATAATCCTGCTAACCAAGTTTCTGATGCAGAATTTATATACTAATGTAAAATTTAACTGAAGCTTGGGACTTCAAACTTAATCACTTTACTATCTCCGTGTTTCCCTGTCTGCCACCAGAAATCCTACGCTTGATCAGCCAAGACATTCTGCCCTATATTCTGTCATTCTCTGCTATTTTTGTGCAAAACTTTGTACTTTCTATGCCTGCCTTACTCCCGAGCCACTGTTATTCACTGCCTCTCAGTAACTCCTACTTTTCAGGTTAAATCCTTGAGAGTTACAGGAAATCTTTTTGAGATGCAAATCAAAGTGCTTGGACAACGCCCTCAGGCACAGGGTGGGGTTTTTGGGGATGGTCCTGTGCAGGGCCAGGAGTTGGAGCTGATGGTCCTGGTGGGTCCCTTCCAACTCAACAAATTCTGTGATTGCTCAATTCCATAGCTGAAACATCTGCCTGCCTGCACAACTCTCCAAACCAAGCACGTTTTCTTTTAAATATTGAAGTTTAATTGGATTTATCTCCCGTTTGATGTTTCTCAGATAATTACAATCCGTGGAAATCATAACTGGAACTAAAGTGCCCACCGGATGATCTCCCCTTTCATGGAAAAGATTCCTGGGCACAAAGATATCTGAAAACGATTTTTTAATGGATTCTGGTGTGATCATGGCGGGTCTACCCTTGGTGCGGTCACTGTTTAACCCAGGAAGCCGCGCAGCGATGGTTTGTGAGGCGTGGCCGTGGTTCAAACTGAAGTAAAACGCTAATCCCCCAATTGATTTCACAGGAATATTCACAATTCCAATCAAACCTAAGTGCTTTGCTGGAGCCCAGCCAGGGCTTGCTGAGCGGTGCAGGGCTGAGCCCACGCTGGCCAAAGGTTTGGAGATGGTCCCAGCCAATTTCACAGATCGAAATTCGTGTCTCTGGAAGGACACCCCACAGAAAATTTATGCCTCCCGCGGAGCCTCCTCCATTTTGAAAAATCCCTTGCAGGAATTGATGTCTCCCCTGATACCTCCTGGAACAAGTGCCAATTTCCTCAGTAAAGATGTTTTTTTGGTAGCGTATTTACATCTTCCAGTACTGACCATTGCACTGCTCCCAATGTTTTTCCACTCTAGGAAATTGATGTGGAGTGACTTCACACTGGATTGTAGAGAAACAACACTCCTTGCAATTCTGGTAGCTTGCTGGTTGAAGAAAGAGAGAAACACCAAAGAAAATTTCTCATTCCAGCTCATAATTTATTCATTGCTTCCCTCTGTCAAAACCTTTTGAGAGTACTCTGAGAAATTTGTTACAAAACCCTTTAAATTTGTCCCTAAATATTAATTTACTCACAAAAATACTGCATAACCTTTTAGGGACTCACAGGCTTTTCATCTGACTGAGAAAAAAACAGTAATGGGGGGCTGGAAACATGAGAATAGTGATCAAATTTCAAAGTAAAGTTGCTGACCACAAAGAGGCCATGAGAGAAAATTCCTCCAGCCCATGACTGATGGTTGGGTCAGTTCTGGAGCCCTGCAGCCAGGGAGGAGCCAGGAGAGGTGGAATGTCCTGCTGGGCACTTTTCAGCCCAGGGGCAGGAGAGCGAGACACGGACATGAAAGAAATTCCTATTTCCATTTTTCCTGGACAAGTCTCTCTCAGCAAGGTCATGTTGGTAAACACAGCGAGCCTGAACCAAAATCAAAGAGATTTGGCTCTACAGGTGGAAAGACAAAAGGTCAAAACAAGTTTCTTTTTCCAGGATTGAAGGAAAAATCCTTGCAGACCTGACTGATAACAGATGGCACCTAAATGGATGCTCTTTTCATCAGCTTTATGATTAAGCACCTTCCAAAGGCGCTCAGCTACCTCCACCTCTCCTTTCAGAGCCAGGAGGAGACCATTCTGTAAGCTCCAGTGGCTCCAAATGAAGCGGTCACCCACTTTTGAGCAAAAAATCCAGTGCTGGAGGCTATCAGGAGAGAGGTTAAGGCATTATTTCCCTGCCTACTTGCAGCCATAAACACCCAATCAAACTCTACATTTTGTCGAAATTATCTTGTAAGGGCTCTCTCTATGCCACTGCAGTTCAATTAAAAATATATGTATTTTAAAAGGGTGCTAACTAGGTTGAAAACGACCTATAAGGCGTTTTATTTTGCACGTTGGGAAAATTTCGCATTTCTTTGTCAAACAGGTTGTTACATCTTGCTACTACAAAGTTGGCAATTGTGCTGTATTTTGGATATACTGTGAACACATTTTGATTGGGTTCTGGCAGGCTCCCAGTTAAGCTGAATTACAATGAATGCCAACAACACATTACAATTTCTTTCAGTAAACACGAGGCGCAGTTCTCCGGCAAGCAGCCATATGCCATGTTCTCACACTCTTCTTTTTCAACCCAAAGAGCTGAATTTAGCTGTTGCTTGTGAAGGGGGGAGAAAAGACAGTCAATGGATCGCCTCTGAAACTGAAAAAAAACTGAATTTTTCTCAGTGACAGACAAAGATCTGTATGAAATGGCACCTGGAGAAAGGTAATTCCATTTCCAGGGGCTGGGGACAGGTGACAGCAGGAATGTGATACCTGGAGTGGTGGGGCTTGGCTTCTGTGGCCAGGAACATAATTCAGAGCTGCTGCAAACCCCAAATCCTGCTGGAGACAGCCGGCCTGCCACTTTGAGGAGGGTGTTCAGACTGAGGCAAAGCCCCTTTGAGAATATAGAAGCTTATTTTAGAGAGAATTTTGGAATTCTAGTTAAAAATGCACGAAGAAGAACCAGGCTAGGAAGAGGCACAGTCAGAATTCAGAGTTCACCCTTTGGTGAGGATCTCATTTCCCACAATGAATATGGATGCTGTTAATCTTTTTAAACCTCACAGAAATGACAGCTCTCTTCTTTGAAGCCTGTCCAACAGGGAAAACACAATGGGAGAGATAAAATTCACCTAAAAAAAAAAAAAAAAAAAAAAGAGGGAATATTTTCCAGACTGGAGCACACTTCTGCAGCTGCAATCACCCTCCTGCTGGACAGGGTGGTAGTGCTGCTCTCCAGCTCTTGCCTGCACTTTCTGATGCATTTTCTTTGTTAGCAAAGCTCAGATCTCATTATAATTCCCTATTTCACAGGTAGGAAAACTGAAGCAAAGAGATGTAAAGCAATTTTCATCAAATCACACCAAAGAGCAGCGGGAGAACTAGAAACGAGTCCTGTGTCTGTTCACAGCTTTCATGTATGGGATTAATTAACTGGGAAGAATTAGAATCTTCTCCACCCAGAAGTGAAAGGGAGCTCACACAGTACCTGATCCTCCACCAAAATATTCATGGGCTTGGAGAGAATAAAGGAAAATTTATGACATGTACTTTGTCCTTTGTTTTTGGAAAAGAATCTCTCAATATTTGCAGTAAGCACTGTTCAAGCCACGTTTTCCTCTAATGCATTTTAGTTTGCAAGTGTTCATAAACAAAATAAATTCCAAGTTCTGCAAATGAGACATGGAAAATTATATCCACTTGGTCTACCACATCTTTATCACATTCTTCATGCCAAAAAATTCAAATTACTCTCTATTATGTATTCACACATTCTGTCGCTTGCTCTTTAACTCCCCTTGTTTTCCCACACATCTCTTGTTCATTTTGCAAATGTTATCTTGTCTTTTTCAGTTTAATCCTCTCTACTCCCATTGCTTTATCTCAGCACCTCAGTTTTGAGAACGACCCTTCTGTTTCTGCCATTGGCATCCTGCAGCATCAGCTCCAGCTCCTCTTTCCCAACCTGCAATTTGTGGTGCCATTTCTGCTGAGAGCACAGTAATGACGCAGACATGGCACATTTTGCAGTCCATCCCTCGGTGAATCCACTCCATCCCCTCCTAAACAATTTTAATCCCACTCTGAGTATGTGCCATTGCCATTTTTCTCTCCTCCCAAACAGCTATGTCAAAATTCATCCCCTTCAAAGGCCTTATGACCAAGATGATAAACCAAAAATACATCTTGCTCTGTATTTCTCCAAAATTTAGATGTGCACCAGCATGAACTTTTCCCCAGCCCTTGTTTTCCAGTTCTCTCAGCCCAAGGTGCTCTCAGAACTCTCCTACAATGAGTTCTCTCCCTGCAGAGGATCCCCAGGGCTCCGTGTCCCACACGGTCTCAGCCCCTGATGGGGCCATGGAAGAGGCAATTTCCAACTGCAGGAAAAAGCAAATCTCTTCAGGAAGATGTACAGCTATGAAATCTCACAAATGCATGAAGTATCTCAAGATTTTTTTGTTAACTGAAAGGCAGCATGGACCACAAGATGAGAACTGCAGTTTCTCTCTCATTCCACGAGCAAAGTGGGGATAAGCTGTTCCTGCAGCTGCAGGAGTTCTGAGCCATCCACCTGGGTAAAAAAACCTCAAAAATCCTCAAATTTCCACACTCACCTCCAGTCCAAATCCTGTCCTTTCAGAAGCACAAATGACGTGACTGTTGGTGTGAAATATCACTCTGCTGTGGTTTAGAGCATCAGACCTCAGCTGAAAATCTCCTCATTCCAGGGTTTTCCTCCAGGAAAACTCAAGTTATTCCGCTCTGCTCACCTCAAGGACACCAAGTGCTAAAGCTGCAAGCAAGGGCTGCTCACAACTTCCAATTATTTCATTTGTCTGCTGCTGGATTTGCTGCTATACCCTGAACTTAAAGGTAGAGACTGATGAAAAGTTTCCTCAAATTCACACTTATCTCCCAGTTCCATTTTGTGAAGCCTCGCACACAAATTCCTTTCCTCCCCCAGTCTCACTCTCCTTATCCTTTAATTACTCAGTCCTTTTTCATCTTCGGCAGCCTTTGCTTCCTTTTCTCTTGAAAAACCTCAATTCTCTCTGGGAATCCACCTCCAAACTCTTTATAGCTCCTCCACCACTTCACCTCCCAAGTCTCATGACGTTATTTTCCCTTTCTCCTGCCTTTCAGAAATTGGCTTCTTTCACATTCCACCCAAACTGCTCCCTTTCATTTCCATAGGCAGAGCAGGCAGGGTGTGCTCATGAAACACATGAACAATAAACTTAAAAGGCTGCATCAATAAAAAGGCTGAAATATTTTCTGAAGGGATCTGTGCGACTGAGAACTAGACCAGTAGGAAATGAATGAAACACAGAAATACAACAGGTCGTGCCATCTGGGGACTATTAACAGATTACTGCTGCTGTGAGGAGAGTCATCAGTTCAGGGGAAAAAAGAGAAAGAAAAAAAGGTTTGGGAAAAAAAAAAAAGAGTGGAAAAGGGAAGAACTTGAGTACTCCGAGAGGACTCCTGACAGCACTAAGACGGGGGGTGAGGAAGGGAAATACAAAGCTCAAGTGAATTGGGAGATAAATTTTTCATATTTTAATTTACTCATACAAAAATTAATTTAAAATCTGTGGTGATTTCCTCCTTTTCTATTATAAATCTGTCAAAGTTTCCTTAATAATCAGCTTTATTGCTGCTAAGCAAAATCATTCTGCTCAGTTTTTGCCACGTGTAAATGACTTGAGGCACATCCTAAAAGCTGATTGTCTTATTTTTTTATTCGTTCTTTTTATTTTCAAAGTCTGGAATGCCATATTGGATTGTCTTTGAATCCAGACCTACAAGGGGTGTCACCTGTCCACATATTGAGGTTTTTTTCCCTATTCTAGCTCTTCCTTCCCTAAAACACTACACCTAGAGTGGCCAAAACAGAGGAAGGGAGAGATTCATCTTCCTCTCCCACCCACTGACACAAGAATTAGCTGCAGACTCATCTTGCTTAATTAATTTTGGTAAAAGGATGCAAAATTTCAAATATGATCTTAAAGGTCACAATCAAATCAGCAGAGCAGCTTTCCCACAGCACCACTCAGAAAAATTAGTTCCCACTTCCAGGTGTTTTATGCAATGCATTCCTGCTCCATCAGCATTTTTCAGCCCCTCATTTCCCAGAAAAAAAAGAGTAAATCACAAGATTTAGATGATCATATTGAGGGTGCTCGATTTTCTGCTCAGCTCACCTCAATCCTGATTTCGAGATTTATCACAAATCAGAGGTTTTACATCAAGGAAACTTCCCTGGAAACAAACCAAGGGGGAGGAATGGCAGCACTGATGGCAGAACCTCGAGTGTGACTGATCAACAGATTTTTCTTTATGACAGACCTATACGCAAGGAAAATAACAAAGTGGAGTTGTATATAACAAGTGAGGTATCCCATAGGGACAGTTCTCTTTCCCTGCTACATCTGCTCGTACAAGCTTTCAGAAGAATTATCCTCTGCCTTGTCAGCTTTCGAGTGCCTTAGGAGATATTTAATTCACTGCCACCGAATTTAGCAGATCTGCAGCTACCAGTGTAAGTTGCCAGCATAATTTTTGGGTTAACCAGGCACTTTTTCACATCACATTATATTAATTCAGTGTAAAATTGGGTATTGTCACGTTTATCAATTTATCAGATTACCAAAGTTATCACATTTTCCGAGCACGCTCGCAGTGCTTGTTATATAACACAGAATGATTTGCCATCACCTCAGACTTTATTTAACTTCCACGCAAGTTTTTTCAGGCCTGTGAAACTTTTGCACAGCTATTAAGTCTATAAATATCACAAATGTGTTAACAAAAGTAGATCTCAATACAAAATAATTTGCACAAAAGTGCAGTTTTACCACGGAGGGATAAACACAGCAAGGTCTCTGAGAATAAGAACTAGAGGAAGTAACCAATAATTAAAAGGGGCTGTGTTTAATTGTTGTCTAAAAAGCATGGAGCTGTGTAAAAGTTACTTCAAAATTCAGTTTTTCTTCCGAAAACTCATTGGTCCTCAGGTCTTACGCACTAAAAAATAATCAGCACACAAACTGCTCCCTTCTACACACACAATTTTCAGCCACGAGGTTACACATTAAAATTCCAAACACACAAATACTTCAAGGAGTAAAGTTTGAGCTTAAGTTTTGATGTAACGCTTAGAACTCCTCCAGCTGGAAGCAGTAAAAGATGGGAAATACAATTAAAATTTCAGATTCCTTTTTTCAAGGGAAAGAGTCTCCTTTTGCTGTTCTCATGAATGAGGGCAGGGAAAAAATAAGCCCTTATTTAGTGAATTCTAACAGCATTCGGCTGCAACTAAACTTGATCTATGAAAATTAAGGGAATCTTACTGAGCTAAGAGAAGATTTCCTATTGCATCATACCTTGATGAGAAATTCCATCAGCTGGATGGAGGATTCCTCTCTCTGCACACTCCCAGCTCCCACAAAGAACTCTGATTTAGAAGGCAATGAGCCCATCTATAAAAGCCTTATTGATTCTTCCCAGCGTATCGTATTTTTTCATGTAAATCTTAATTCTTAGCAGCAGTTCCTTCCAAACCTGCCCAGCAGGACAATCAGATTTATTTCTCCACTATGCCTCAGTCATGTGAAAATCCCTTTTAAAGATTTGTATCTCATTTGCAATCTTCTGTCCCTCTGGTACTGGGACTTACTTAAATCAAAGGTTATGTATCTGTTATCTCACATTGGAGGCTTTGTTGCATTTTGTTGGGTTTAGAACTTTTAGAATTACTTTAGTAGAACAGCTTGTACCAAGTTTCTTTTGTCCCCCAATTTATTCCATCAACTGACACTTCCATTTCAGACAACGATCCACACACATTTCCTGTAAAAAGTATCCTCCTGATCTCCTCTAGCAAGGAGTTCTTTATTTTACATTGTATTTTCAACTCAGCAGACAGAAGACAAACGGTGTTTTGTGTGTGGTTTAACAGAAGAACATAGAACGCTCAAAATTAGGCTATTATTGTAAAATAGTCCTCATGAATATTGGGCTTAAACTCAATCAGGTCCTTTTTCCAATGTATTTCATCTGCTCAGTACAGGTCTCAGCTCCCTAATAGATGTAGATATCCAAGGATGGAAATGAATCATTAGCAGACAAATTAAACTTCTTATCAAAATCCAACTCTATTGTTAACAGATGAAAAATGAGCGGATCAAAAGGCTGCAGCAGGAAAATCCAATCAGGGCTCATCTGCTCCCCATCAGCTCCTGCTGCAGCACTAAATTCATAACAGATCACTCTCACCAATTATTTCATACCTGCGTGGACTTCCCTCCCTCTAAAGTAATTCCAGGGCTAAGCTATGCAGCTTAATTCCCAAATTAGAGGTTTCCAGGGAAAGTGTTAGCAGAGTAATAGACTGGAGGAAAAGAAGGGAGGGAAAGGGAAGCTGGGAGCCTCCTTGGAAAACAGCGAGAAAAACACTTGGAAAACAATAGGAACGTGAAACGGCAGGGAATAGAGTCTGAAATTCATAGCCAAGGCTCACACCTGGAGGCTGAGCTTGGTTGGGAATTGTTTGCTCTGATCACAGAGCTGGAGGAGGGAGCAGAGCAAGAACACACGAGGTCTCCACGTGGCCAATCTCAGCCTCGGAAAGGTTTTTAAGTTCTGCTTCAAATGCCCAGAGCCCTGTGCAGGTCACAGCAATCCCTGGGACAGAGATGTCAATCTGCAGCGAGCACAGGCAGTCATGGCTCTGCTGGCAGTGTCCTGCTCCCCAGCAGCCTCTGGAAACTCGAGTTTTCCAGCAAGCAAGGAGACAATCCGACATTTAAACAGGAATTTTGCAAACCAAAGCATTGAGCTTTTGTGCCCTCTGGCTCTCAGAGGTTTGACGACAGGGAATATTTTGTAACATGGAACGTAACAGGACTCGGAAGTGGCGAGGTGAAGGGTGAGGGTGGGACACAGCCACTGCAGAGAGGCTCCAGAGATTTGGGAAGTGGCTTCACCGTGAGCCCTGCTAGAACCAGGGAAGGGAAGGTCTGTGCAGGTGGGGAAAGCCTCAAAACCCTGCAGGTGCTGGAAGTCACCCTCGCTGCAGGATTGTCACTATTAAATCTCCATAAAGCTTGAATTTCTCTGCTCTGATGGCCCACCCAGGCTGCTCAGCTTTTCCGAGCCACGTTCTGTGCGTGCATGGACAGCAGGACAGGACAGGAGATGCAGGCAGAGGGTGGATAATGACAGCAAAACCCAATTCCAGCTCACAGGATGGAAAACGACAGCAGGAGCTGGGAAAGAAGGGAAAAGGGATCCTGCTCTCCCCCCTCGAGGTCCTGTCTTCCTTAGAATAAACAGAGCAGGGAGCTCCACAACAAAAGGGAACTTCTGAGGGGAGAGTCTGCTGGTGGTGTGAGCCTGGGAAAAGCCTCAAAATGTTGGTTTAAAGAGAGAAAAGAGGTGCTTTCACTCTAAAAAGGAGAAAGAGCCTCTTAACTTCTTGACTGGCACTAAAGTGAATCCCAGCGCTGGGAAGAAAACATGGATTTGTCAGGGATAGTCATCACTTTTCTGCCTCAGTGTGATGACTTTGAATGGCTCATCTGAAATATCAGTCATTCTGTAATTCCCAGCCTTTATATCGGAGCTGCAGGAATGCTGTGACACCACAGCTTCTTCCTGACTCAGACCTGAACTGCAGTGGGGCTTCTCCTTTTCCTGGCATCAGAAGTCCAAAACCAAATTAGTAAAGTGCAAATTCATGCTGTCATCACTTCCTTCTTTGAAAATAAACACATATATTAAAAGAATTTATGATAACATACTAATAAACATTGCTTTGTTGAACCACAGCTGATCTATAGAAGGAATTAAGTGAAAATTTGAGAGGTAGTCACCACAGAGAGGAAAGTCAAATATACAGGCATCAATGGGATAATAAATCCTCTGATAGCATCTGGGAGAGCCCTGTGGCCATCACACCATTATTCAAAGTATTATTAATGTGAGGGAAATCTCCACAGGAAGATTATCCTTATCTGCCATTAAAATCCGTGGCATTCTGTGAGAAAAGCACCAAAGTCTGCCATGCTCAGCTCTCCATCACAGTCTGCTTTTGAGAGCTCCTGCAAGTCATCCAGGAGTCTGAAAAGGCTTTTGCTTGGGCTTTCTCAGATGGAAAGAAAGGGAACAGCAAAAAAAAAAAAAGAGAATCTGTCTTTTCACGCCTGGTTCACTTCAACCCTGAATTTGCTCATTTTTATGAAAGGCAAAATACATGAGTCTAAAAGGCAATGCTTGGCTCAGTAGGAGAGGGAATGAAAACCTTCATGTTCAGACCTTTGAAAGGCTTGTCCTTCACTTTTACAAATATTTCAAACCAATTTCTCCATCTATAATATAATAAAGCATTTACAGCTCCGCAGCATTTTCGATTCAGTGAATTTATTTTCATATTTTCACCAAAAGTTTCTCCCAAACACAAGTTCTACAATCACTGTCTGAACAAAAATGCTCAGCTGAAACCATGGCAGATCATGAAGGCCACCACTTCTTTGTGTATATCATTTTCATAATGTTATTTTAAGCAAAGTATTTCTTAAAATTACATTCCGCAGCTTAAAAATTTACCAGCCAGTAATTGCTTTTAGCAGCAGACAGAGAAGCCATTAGGATGATTTCAGTGCTGTAATCAACACACACTCTCAGGCACACAATTCTGTCTGACTCATTCCCTGCACAGACTCTAATTAACTTCCAAAGGAAAACCAGGGGATTCCTGTCGGAGTAGTAATGCTGCGGAGACATTGTGCACAGCTTCACCTCCAGGAACCGATCTGGTCTCGCCGTGATTGCATCCCAAAAACCTCACTGAGAGCTCTGATTGCATTCCCTTCGCCACCAAGTTCATTTATTAACCATCGTGAGGGGAGAATTTGTGGGGGTTTGCCGTTAAAATTAAAGCGTATCTGAAAAAAAAACATTATTTATCAAACATTGCAGATAACACTGATCCTATAAGTTTGGAATTTATGCAATATTTTATAGGGGATTCAGTTATCCAAATCGGAACCCAGTGACTTCACACTCTGAGGCTCAGCGCTGCTGCCGTGGCCAAGAGATCCCTCCATGGACAGAGGGGAAAAGAGCCAAGAAACCTTACATAACTCACACCACAGCATGGAAACAGCCTGGCTGAGAAACACTGCTCAAAAATCCCCCAAATTTCATCCCTGGAAAAGTTTTGGGTTTTTTTTCCCCAGTATATTTAAAATCTATAAAGAAATATCTACTAATGGGACACTGAAATGGATCTTTAAAAGAGAGAAGCAGCCCAAAGAAGGCTTAATTTCAGTTATTTGTTCCTTTTTTTTCCTCTCTTAAGCACATAAGAGACCCTGTAGTCCCTTCTCCCTTTCCTGTTGGAACTGGATAGGAAATTTACAGTATTTACACCTTGTCTTCTTCTTCAGTTGAGTAAAAATCCTCATTTTCACATTGCAAGCATCTTTAACTCCATTTAATTCCTTTCATGCATTATTATAATCTTATCAATCTTTTTTCCCTATTGCTTCCTTTGAGCCAAGTTTTTTACTCTTTTCATTATTCCCGTCCATTGACAGGTGATTCATTTTTGACGTGCAATTACCACAATTCCCTCCTGCCCTTCATTAAAAGTTTCTGATGGTATTAAATACCAGACCACTGCAAATAAAAGGGACAGATTCCAGCAGGAAAGATAAAAATGTAAATAATGATGGCGTTAGGGCAATTATACAGCACACCCCGGATCATTTGATGGGTTTGCAGTTCTCAAAGAAATCCATTTTTAAGTGGCCAAGTCCATCTTGCACATTCAGGACTGAGGGCTGTAGGGCACCCTTGGAGAATGGGGGAATTCAGATCCTCTGGGAAAGGCTTGAGATGGTCCAGTGAGTTAATCTGAGCCCCAGGAGATAATGCCACGGTGAAAGACAGAGCCTGAACTTAGACAAATGTGCAGAAATTCCCTGACTGAAATAGGGTCGGGGTTTTACCTCTGGATGCACCATGGGTGAAGTGGTACTGAAATACTGCACCCAGTTTTGACTCCTGCAGTTTTAGGATGTTTTAAAAAAAAAAATCAGGAAGAATGAATAAAAGTGGTACAGGATTTAGAGGAACATCATTCGTTCATTTCCTCTATTCATTCGACTTACAAAAAAATAAGACTTGAGTGATCCAGCTCCAATTTATTTGTAGCTGTTCAAAGAAAGGAAATACCAGGAACTGAAGCACTTTCATTTCAGCAGTGAAGGGCAGGTTGAAGATTAAAGCCAGAGACAAGATGGAAATTAACTGTCCAGAAAACAAACAAACAGAACCCTGGAAAGCATCAGCAAATGCTCTCAAACAGAAGAACCCCAGACAAGGGGTGGAAATTCTGGTTCTCAGTATTTTCAAATGAATCTCTCTGGAAAATTCTGCTTTAATGAAAAGTTTTTAGGCCCAGTGCTCAGCAGACGGTAGCACTCAAACCCTACCGGGGCTGTTATTCCATCACTTCTAATTTTCATAAATCACATTAATTTATTACTCTATTTAAATGTTATGTGTAGTTGCCAGTTTCAGTTCTGCTCATTGCAGACCTGCAAGAAGATCAAGTCAACTGCTGCAAGCCTTAGGAAAAAGCTCTGGAAAACCAAAAGTGGGAAAAACTAAAGGAATATGGAGAATATATCAGGCATATAAGAAAAGAGCCAAAGCACTGCTGTGCTCTCACTGTTGCTCTGCAGATTCTGATTTTATTTTTATGAACATCACCTTGCTCAATCAAGAATCTTGTTTTTTTTTCTTCCCTGACTGAGATTACCTTTGGTTGGTCCTAATCTACGCTTCCAGGAATGCTGTTCCATGTGAATAAAATCCTGCCTGGGGCAGCAAAGCTCTGAACCGTGCCGAGCACAGATCGCAGGTACTTGGGGGTGAATCCTGCAGGAGCCTTAAATGTCAAAAAGCAGCTCTGTGGCCGGGAAAGGGAAACATTAGAGGTGCTGTATCACTGAACTGTATTTGTCTCTATCCATTCAGACCATTTCCAAATCCCAGAATAAGTATCCAAGCTCTGAGCAATGTTTCCATACAGACTCTGGGATTTTGCTGTCCGTGTGGATGTGCTCCCATTTAGCCTCCTGTAATTATATGGATAAAGAAGCTGAAAAATCTGGCTGCTCTTCAATGTGTCTCTGACTTATTTTTGAAGAAATAAAAGGTGGGGGGAAGGAATGGAAAAATAATAATAGAGCAAGATTTTAGAAATTATTGTGGTGCAGAAGTGTGTGTGGGTGGAGTTCAGATTCTCTTAGAATTACAATAATAATAACGCTCTCTTCATTGATTTCTAATATAGTCTGGATTTATTCTAAGTTCCTTGAAACATTTTATTCCCTCCGACTTTTAAACAAGACCTTCTTGAGAGCAAAATAATGAAAAAGAGTTTCAAGAATCCAAAATGGGGAAACAGTTTTCCGGAGGGGCAGAAGGAGTTAGCTTTGGGTTAGGTTTTTGCTTGCTTTTTTCTTTCTGGGTTTTTTGGGTTTTTTTTTTAAATTAAGTCAGAACCACTATAAATCCAGTATTTGCTTAGAGTGACGCAGTTTTAAGGGCTTTTAAAAGATTCCCTATCAGGTTAGAACTGGAGCTTGATTTTTAGAGACAGACTGTGACTTGAATTTTCATTTGCTGACGCAGCAGAAGATTTCACAGAATTCAGAGTCCTTAAGAACACACTGGCTGCGCTGTAATTAGGGCTGCAGGTATCCTGCAGAAATCAGCCTGACGAGCAGAGCTGGGCAAGGCAAGTCACAGCCCTGGCAAAAAATTCTGTGCAACTTCTCCCTCTCCATCAGCAAAACCACCCCAAGAGGTCTGCGCCCTCCTCGCAGGATTCCTGACCCGCGGGAGCTGTGAGAGCACGCCTGGAACCTGCTATAAACAGGATTAATGCTGCTCAAAACTGACCCTGCAGGAAGGGGAGGAGGGGGGAGAGGCATTTTCAGCAGAGATTCATTTCCCAGGCAGCACTGCACATGGTTGTTCCCACCACAGCCAGGGAGATGGGGACCTATTGAATTGGATTAAGCTGAATTTAATTAATCTCACTTAAAATAGATTTATCTGAGTGTATATTAAACTGCGTGTGCTCATCGAGGGGGAAAGTGATAATCTGTGGCTCTTCAGCAGAGATTTTCGTGTACATGCTGAAAATCTCTGTATTACAGTAAATACTAAATATGACAGAAATGGAATATTGCTGCACTTTGGTCCAACAGCTAAACTTTGAGTTTGAATTATGGAACTAATTATTCAATTGAATTAAATAATATCCATTAAGTTTACTATCATGTGAAAACAACTAACTTTTTGTGTGAGAGAAAATAATTTACTGCCCAGGCTCTTCAATTAAAGCATCAATAAACATGATCCCCACCTGAAATCTCATCGTCTGTAAAAGTCACCCCTATGTCATAACTAAGATGCAGAAAAGCATAGAGAAACTAGCAATGCTGGCTTTATTTAGCCTGTAATTTAAAAAAATAAAAAAAACCCCAAATCCAAACTTCATAGGCAGAGATTACTTGCAATAAATCCATATTGCCTAAATAAAAGATAAAAAGAGGTGAGGGTGCTCATTTTTTCTCCTCCAATGAATTCTTTGACCATTCCCAGTTATAATTTCAGTCTCAAAGTCTCACTGCTGCAGCTTCTTTGTACCCTAATTTCAAATGCATGGACTTGGTGCTAAAGGCATCAATTTTTCATATTTGCCAACAAGATAAAAATGAAACAATGAATAGGAAACCCCCGAAAACCCAAAGTGCACATCTGCAGGCAGTTTTGTTTGGGATTTAATACTGTGCCTAACATCTTTATTGGCTCTACTGAGCCCCACTGAGTAGAGAAGGCAAATTTCCCAACTCAAACAAGCTCTGAAGTAAGTGAGACTTGCAGAGATTTTTCTCAGGTTAATTGTAGGTAAAGAGGAAGATTTGATGAAGTACCAGCAGAAGCAGCCAGCCCAGCTGCAGTGACAGATTCAGGTGCCTCAGGACTGGGGAAAAGTCATTTTGGACAAAGATATACGGCACAGGCTGCGGTGGTGTTGGGGTCGAGACCTTCCAAAGGGATTTCCCCAAACAATGAAGTGCAGAAGGAGCTGTGGGGTCCCAGAGGGGCCCCACCCCAGCCAGAAGACTGCCACAGATTGTTGAGGTGTTCAGAGCTGACCTTTCATAGGCACCGACAATAAATCAGAGCTCCAATCCCCTTTCCGCTGTCCACACAAACCCAAAGATTAATCCAAAATATTAAACCGAAATTTCACAATGAAACTTCCGTAATGGAATGTAAAATAAAAATGGCAAATACCTGAGAAGAGGAGTAGCCAAGTATGTAATGTTTCACCCAAAATTGGTTAACCACTTTCTTACTCCTGACTCTGATATGAGCCAGAAAACTTCTCCAGAAAGTGCCTTAAAGGAAAAACAAGTTCTTAAAGGAAAACAAAACCCACACCAAACACACACCCCAACACAGAACTGGGGGTGAAAACATGTTCTGGGCACCAGGGGGAAATGAAATCTCTATTTCTCATTAAAGGCAACAGTCACTCCCATTGGAAAATTGCCATTTTCAACAAAATTTACATTTCTAAGCTGTTATTTAAAATATCTACTCTAAGAGCACTGAAATTTCAGTAGCATCAGACTTGTCACAAAGAAGGAACCTCCCAAACCCATCCTCAGCAGTGATGAGCGAAAGCTCATTAATTAAGGTCACGCTGGCCTGAAGCACAAAGCAGCAGAGAACTTTCCTTGGGCAGAGAACAAAGTTTAGGGGTTTTTAAAATCCCAATATGGAATGATTTTCTGTATTGTTAAGGTTTCTTTCTTCCCTGAGGACACTGTTTGATAACACATACACGACATACACCTTCCCAAACCACAGTGCCCAGGAGCACTTGTACATTAAAAATAATGTCCAGCAGAATTCTTCAGATCTGGACCCATTTCACAGCTCAGAAATTATGGAACTGACTCTTCCACAGCAGCATATGCTATGGCAGAAATATGTAATGCTATAGACATTGAAAAAACTTTTCTGAATAATAATAATATAATAATAACTGAAGAGGTACAAAATAGTTGTAAAGAAGAATAAATTAGGTATTTTTTGTACACATTCAAATGACTCAGATCCATCCAGACCCTGTAGAAGAACTCAATTCTGATGTTGTAACCAAAAATAATCTGACATTTTCAGAGTTTATCCCAAATATCTCCAAGAGCTACTTTACCCTCTAACTTGCTTTGATAGCTGGGAGTATCAAACACACCTGAACGCATTTGAAATAGAAAATTCTAGTGAATATTGCATGGAACGCTTGACATTACATACCTGTTTTCTTCTTGAAACATCACCAGAACCAAACTCCTGTTTATCAGCTCAGCTGAGCATCCACAGAAAACAGAACACATTCCCCAGTGGTCTCAAACTCACTGACACAATTTTTATGACCATGCACATGCAGTGCTCTACTGGAATGAAACAGGGCTTTTTAAAAAGCATTCTTTAAAAAAAAAAAACCAAAAACCTAAAATTGTGGGACTGCTTTACAAGTATGCTTTTTAGTACCAAAAGTAGCCTCGTGCTTAAAGATTAAAATTTCTGTAATAGAAGTGTTTAGGGCAGAGTACTCCCAGCCCATAAAAACTCTGGTAAAGGTGAGGAGTTCCAACAACCACTAAAAAAACCCCAAAACAACTCCTCCAGAACTGGGGCTGCCTGAATTTATCCTCTCAAAAAAGGAAATGAGGCAGAGCCACATAACGGAGACGAAAGGCTGCACCTGAGAAGGGCCAAGCCTTCACTTTCTTGTGGCTAAGGTTCCTCCAGCTGATATGATAGGAGGATTTATCATTAGCACATTCATAATTAACCAGGAATTCAGAAATCACAAACTTTCCATGGAAGAGGCTTCATCAGCCTGAGCAGCAGCTTCCTGTTCTGGCATTAGCAAACTCATTATCGCCATTTCCTGAGCGCATTTCCCTGCGAACAGGGCTCTAAAACTGCCTCATTGCATCATCCGAAATCCTTGTGCCTAACGCTGATCCAAGCCAGCTTTGTAAAACACACATAAAACCCCCAAAACCCCCCAAACACCAGGCAATAACTCAGCAGGAAAAGGGAAGAATTTAGTTTTTAAAAACCAATCAAGGCTCAGCTCTGTGTCTGAACAAGCACAGAAAAGAGCAATATAACATCTAATGAGGCACTTGCTGAATTACACATCCTGCTCCTTATTTTGGAGGGAAATGTGGCATGAACATAAACATGGAATTCTCCAAAGGACCGTTTTTTTACAGCCTGTGCATTAAAAATAACGTCCAGCAGAATTCTTCAGATCTGGAACCAAATGTCAGTAGGATTTGCCAAAATTGTCTGCAGATGTCTGCTGGCCCCAAATGGTGTTTAATGCAGCCCAGGAAAATCCATTCCACAGGACCCCTCTCCTCCTCTGGCTTTGAGGAGCTGCCAGAGCTCCCTGCCCAGGTGATATTTGCTCTCAGAAATCCCCATTAGCCTTGTAAAAAGCTGCTTCTTCCCCAATTTTTTCATTATATCTGATTCCAGTTCCCCATGTCTACCTTCATAAGCGTGGATCCTCTAAAATCTCTGAAATAATCAGAATCTTCTGGTTTTATGTTCTAACAAATTTTCTAAGCCCAGATAAATTTAAGAACATTGACAACAAGATTTTTTTCCTATAAATAGGAGAACCTGGAGACAACGTCTGTGGCTTCCTATCCACAAAGCCCTTCCAAAGGGCCCAACAAATTGGCAATTATTCTGTCAGTGATTACGGTTTGCTGCATTTATGTAGAATCAAATATAAATGCGTCCATCATCTTAGGAATTATATTTTTTTAGGAATATTCACCTTTTCTGTTCTCACAGTTTCAACAAAACCAAAGGAACGTATGGACTGTAAATGCCCTGCACTGCTCTGTATTAATTCATAATTAAATAATGGAAGAATTTTGTTGTGTGAAAATACAGCATTGGGTCACCTACACACTCCCAAAAGTTGAAAGAAATTTGCCTTAAATTAATCTATTTTCACAACCATTTTATTCTCCTTTTAGGTCAAAGTAATTAATGCAAAAAAAGTAAATATTTAATGTTTCTATTTTCACAGAGTACTCAATAATCTCCATTAATCTGTCCAATCATAAAACTGTGCATAGATAAACTTCATATCGTAAAATTTTGATGCTAAGATGAAGAGGTATAGCAAATAAATCTATATGCACCTCAAAAACTGGTTTTTATACGGATTGAGAAGGTTTCTATCCCAAATTCTATAAAACATGTAATGGCTGATAGGTTTCCTTTATTCTGATTCCACATCCTATTCAAGAACCCAGATAATAATGAAAATATATGAATCTCTAATAAAATAAGAAATTCTTACTCAGTCAACAATATTTTCAGCAAGACTGATTTCTGAATTTTAACACTACAAAAACTGCTTATAAACAGTATTAATTGCTATTTGTTTTTCCTTCAATAACTGGCCAAGTAATTTGTTTTCCTTAATAAAACAGCAGCTTTCCACAGCTTTGCCAGAAATGGCTTGAGTTTTAAAAAAATATGGAGGAATGGAACTGTTCTGTTTGATATTCTGCATATCTTAGCAAATTTTTTAATTCATATTTTATGTTCTGGATAAGTCTGCCCTCAGAAAATGCATTTAAATGAACAAATATCTGCTCATTCCCCTTTGGAGCCTTTCAGGTTGAAGCCAATCTGCAACCATTGGAAATGTGCTTTAAAATTTACATTTTTTGGTTTGGCCAAGCTACTCTAAAGGTAAACTGAAAATTTACTCAAATAAGCAGCTAAAAGTAAAAAAAGAGAATGGGGAGAAGTTCTGTTTCCTTTAGAATTTCTCTGTAATTATGTCAATAAAAATACCATCGGGAACAATTGCATAACTCCTCCAAACTCAACCCTTTCCCTTGTTGGCTTAATATATTTATAGAGAAAATACCACAATCCGTGGAAATAGAAGTCAAATTTTGAGTTCACTCAAAAAATGAAATGTTAAAAAAATGAAAAATCATGTAAAGAAGATGTATTTATTCTCATTTAAGGTCTTATAGCAGAGCTGTGCTTCAAACACACCTCCATTTACAGCGATTTTGTTGTTCCAAAGCCCCTTCAGAGAATACTCGCGCTGGCATCAACACAGAGGAAAAAACTGGAGCATGAATAACTCCTGGAATCACAAAGCCATTAAGGCATCACCACCATCTCCTAACTGGGAGCAAGTTTTAGAGATCTTTCAGGAAATATATAGGTCAGCATCTGTCATTCAGAGCCCCTTTGACAAAGCTGGGGTTGATGTGTTTAATTCCTCAGCTCATGTGATGCTCCTGATTTACCAGGAGGGAATAAATCTGATGTAATTGTTTGTGGAATAAATCTGGGAAGTTTTCACAAAGTGCTAAACACTGAGTGCCAGTCACTGCATGAATGAAGTCCTTAATAGTAGGGAAAAAAAAAAAAAAAAGTAGGTTTCCAAGTCTAGGTTTGATTGAGTCTCTCAGCGTTCACAGAATTTCTTGAATAATTAAAATATTTCTTTGATTGTTAGATATGACTGCAAAAACATAAGATGCCAAGCAAATAAAGAGAAACTTGTTACAATTGTGCTGTTCAAATTAATTTTTCATTCCTCATGAGATACCAAATACCTTCTTTATTCACACCAGCAAGAACTGGAACAACATTGATGCCAGAGCTCTGATCTGGGACCCATTCTTTAGGGCTGAGGCAAAAAGTTACCAGGGAGGAACACAGTGACTTTCTGGTTATAAAAAGTGGAATTATTCCCCAGAGATCAATCCATAGGAAAGATGTAAAACTGGTTATGGACCACTGTAAATAAAACTTTCCTTCAAGTGTAGAGAAGTTCAGGAATAAAGAAATGAAGGCTGCACTCTTAGTTGCCTACATCTGTATGTTCATAATAGACGTGTTTCTGGAAATCATTGTCCTGGTGTCTGCAATGGAGCCTTGAAATGAAATGAAATGAAATAAAATGACTGAGCTTCAAAGCTGTCTGGAACAAGAGAACCAATCTTGATGTCATGGGTTGGCTGTGGATTTACCTGAAAATGTTTTGCATTTGAGTGCTTCATTCTGCAATTTTCAGTAGAGACACTTCATTTATTTGCATTAAACTGATTCCTTCCTGAATGCCAAAACCAGAACAGAACATTTCAAAATTAACTAAAAAAAAAGACAAAAAGCAATCCCTAATGCCAAGACTGGTCTTGGAAAAACAACACATTCATGATCAGAAGTAGATACATCCAACACCGTTCTTTATCGAGTTTTAAAGTGCTTGATTTGTCTGTGTTAGATTGCAGTTTGTAGAAAATTTCAGTTTAGTTTGTAGGAGGATTTTCCTGAGTAGCACAGGCTCTGCCTTACGTTGCAGATGAAGATTTTCTCCACAGCAAAACCTGGAAATAGTCTCGGGGCAATGTTTAAATCCTGTATAAGCCTCGCTCAGACCCATCCCCAGTGACGGTGGAAGCTGATCGGCTCTTTGTCACACACTTTCTGTAATAACAAATATCCACCGTAAATTCCTGCCAGGAATCCTGGCACTCAGAAACATTTGCACTAATGGACCAATCTCAGCGTGATTTTACCCTGGAAGCACTCCTGCTGCTGTGAACTCCTGAGCAGGATATTTTCTTGCAAGAGCTCTCACACTTGAGTTCCATTTTTCCCTTTTTCTGTAGCAGACTAGCAAAAAAAAAAAAAAAAAATTGCATCCAGATAATGTTTGTCCTATAAAAAGGAATAACCTGTAGTTCTGACCAGGAGGTGAACTGGGCCAGTGTGATGGGCTCCTTCGACATTCCAAGGCAGATCCAAACACTAAAAAAGGCCTCCACCCCACACATTTGGACCATTACAAGTTTGTTTAGAAGTATCATCTTTATGACTTGCACTGAAAAATAATGCGAATAAGATTAATATTTCAAAACTGCTCGATACACCCCGGAAGCCCCTAGTTAAACACTATATAATCAAGCCTCTGTTTGATCTCATTTCCCCTTTTTTCCCTCCATCCCAAGATTCCTTTCAAGTGTTAGACAAATCTCCTCCAGTCTAACATCAAAACACACTGACAGGAATAAGACTGCGAGGCTGCTGGCTCCTCTCAAGCAATGCCACCCATTGATCCATGAATAAATGTTCCAGCTTCAAGGCACGGCTCTGCTGCAAAGTTATTCTCTTTGGAGATTCAAAGAAGAGCTCCTTGTCTGGTGCCCGGAGATGTGAAAACCTGCTGTGGTAACTGGGGGATTGGGGAGCTTGACGTGGTGGTTTGCAGCCTTTGGAAGGATTTTCCAGCTCGCTCTCTCGGGAAACAGCAGCAGAATTTCAGAGGAATCACATACAAGATTTAAACACTCTCTTTTCCATGTCTATTTGCAGAATTCTGCTGCCAGTTTAATAATGGGTTAAAATAAAAACAAGCTTGTTTTAATCACCATATTATTATATTTTATAATATATTATTATAATTAAATTTTAAAAGTCTTGCTTTCAGTTTGTTAACAAACACATTTTAGTGGCATTGTACCAATAATTCACAAAAAAAATTCCTAGAGCACTGTATTGCCTACAAAATGCTGGGAATATTGAAGGTGTAACTGAAGTCTGCCAGAAATTTTGCATTTAGAAAATCTTTTGAGAAATCCAATAAATATTTGCAGGTGTGTGGCTTTGGTTTTACTTCCACATAATGCATAGAACTTTAAATCTGCAGCTTCAGCCATTTTGCCCCAAAAGGCTCTGTGCAGCTGTAGCCTGGTATCTCACTCAGGCCTTGTTTTAAATCAGGATTAGCTCCTGGAAACCAAGTCCTTCTAAGAACAGCAGTACAAACATTTCTGAATCATCTCTGGATCTTAAATATAAAGTTGTTTTCAATCTCTGTGGCATTCACAGCTTCAAACACTCACCACCACAGAAATATAGACTGGAATTTAGCTAAAACATGGACACTTTAAGTGGATATATAGAACTAAACGTTTGCCTGAAATTTTGTGCCACTATTTTATTTTGGGTCAAGTGCTGCAGTTTGTAAACAAAGCTGAATGAGATGGTCTGAAATAAAGGAGGGGGGAAAGGAAAACAGCAAATGTAAGTGGACTCCTGAGTGAACCTTATCTGAAGAGCTGGGCTGAATGCTGCTATAATATATCAAATGCCAGTTAACAATGGTCTGCTGGAAAAGAGCTGGCTTTGGGAGATATTTACTCACGTCATTCTTGGCAAAAACTCAAAGTGTGAGTCACTCCTGGAACATTCATACCACTGGTTACCGTTAAAAAGACATTCAGGTCTGACTATTAATACCCAACTCACTTCTAAAATTGCAGTTTTCTACATGGCCCTTTCTTAAATGGTGATGTTTAAAGTATATTTCATTTATTTTTAAGGAAAAAAAAGTACTGTCTTGGAAGCAAGAATTTGTGAAGCAAAAATGGCAACGTGCATGGGCTGAACCTGACTGAAATTTATCTGAGCTAAACTGTGGGATTGAAATATCGGTTGAAACAAAGCTGCCAACCTGCAGATGGAATCAAAGAAAACAAGAAGCTTTCGCTTTCTGCAGAGCTATTTATCACCAAAGCCTGACTGCAGTGCATATGGATTGCACAGGACTAGGAAAGGAGTGGAGAATAATGGACTGGTAATTCCCTCAACTGCTTAAAAGTAATATGGCTTTAACTGGAATATACCTCGTCATTTTTTAGAAAATTACATACACAAAAACTGACAGCAAATGAGGAACTTAAAATGTGGTTTGGTGCTTTATATCATCACATTCTCTTAGGAAATTATATAATTACAGTTATGTGTGTCTGATAGATGAACAAAAAGACACACACTGACCATCCTGGGGCTGAATATAGGTATTTTTTTAGTCAGTAACACCCCAGGGAGAAATTGCAAGTACTTCAGGGAGCTGTTCCTTTCGGCAGAAGGTACATATAACTGTTGGCAAGAACATTATAGTCGGAAATCAAGGTGTGGGTGAGGTCAGGAGTGAGTGTGGGGTTTGTTTTTGCTTAACAGCCAGCCCTTACTCAATCTGTGCTCAGCTTAAGAAACCAACCAGGCAAAGGAGGTGAGCGACGCCTCTTTCAGCAGCTCTGATCAATATTTGGAAAACAGCAGCAGCATCTCCCTCGCAGGTATTTGCACAAATCTGTGCTCAGCGTTACATCCGTTTGTCCTGCCCAGAGTCAGTGAGCTCATTCCCAGGAACACCCCTGGAATTACAGCATCCCAAGCAGGCTCTAGTGATGTGAAACACGGCACGGACAGATGGCCACGGCCACGGCACATCCTCACACGTGGCTCTTGCATTTCCATGGCCTGTGCGTGTTCGTGGCTCAGAGCAGCCATGGCTCATCCCAAACCCTCTGTGCAGCCATTCCCAGCACTGCTCTTCCCACTCATTTTGGGCACAGTTTGGGCCCTCACACGTGGCTGGCATTCATTCTGCTAAGGTAGATATGGATATATGGATATAGGTATATAAGTATATAGGTATATAGGTATATATGTATATAGGTATATATGTATATGGATATGTGTATATCTGTACACATCTACATACATGTACTTATATATTTACANATGTATATAGGTATATATGTATATGGATATGTGTATATCTGTACACATCTACATACATGTACTTATATATTTACATATATATATATACATCTATATACATCTATATACATCTATATACATATAAATACATATAAATACATATGCATACATATATCTACATATACATACATATATATACACACACACACAGATATATATACATAGATATAGACATATAGAGAGATATATATAGAGAGAGCTATAGATAGATAGATAGATAGATAGATATACATATATAAATATATGCGTGTATCCTCATCCTCTAACACAGACCTGAATTTCCTGAATTTCCTTCCATGGCCCCACCCCAGGATGGTTTTTGGGGTGAAAGGGATCTTAAAGGCCATCCAGTGCCACTCCTACCATGGGCAGGACACCTCCCACTGTCCCAGGTTGCTCCAAGCCCTGTCCAGCCTGGCCTGGGACACTGCCAGGGATCCAGGGGCAGCCACAGCTGCTCTGGGCACCTGTGCCAGGGCCTGCCCACCCTCACAGGGAAGGATTTCTCCCTGATATCTAATCTAAATAGGAACATGAAATTAAGAAGGCAGGAATTGCCTCTGGAGAGATCCAGTTTCCAAACAGCATCAGGTGTTGGAAGTGTACTTGTATTTTCCATATCCTGCACAGCATATTTTAGCACAGCAAAATGCGTAGAGGTCATCCACATGAATTGGTTATTTAGCAATGGAGACCTTGAGGAGGAGCATGCTGAGGCTGTAGCTATTCACATTAGATTTATATATTTAACGGGTCTTTTCTCAACATCATCTTGGTTCTACAAAAACAACATGCAGTATTTAGTGTGCATTACGATAATTTTTAAAATGTTAATTATTTAAGGAAAAGTATGTTTTAAATCCATACCAAAAAGCCCACTATCAGATACCTCACATCCATATAAAAATCAGCAGCAAGTTTTGCTCAAGTGATTTTGTTTATCTTGGAGACCCAGGCAATTAACTAAATGGCCAAGTGTGTTATTTAATCAGTGACAAGTGCTGCAGCTTTTGCTAAAAGAGCTGGAGGTGGTAGTGAAAACGCAGAGGTTTTCAGAGCCGTCCCCTCACACCTTTCTCCGCGTATTGGAGATCAAAGAGGCTCCGGAGCCTTTTTCCAAGCAGCTTTCTGGAGGCTGCAGGGAGAACTGGATGATAATCTGCAGGCTCTTTTCTGCCCTGAACTGTTTCTCTGCGCTCAGGATATTGGATGTTTAAGGCAGGAATACCTGAGCACATTGATCGTATTTTCTGAGAGCAGCTCTGTGTTAGGCTGGGACCCATCGAGCACCAGAATCATTAAAATATGGTTTATTAGAGCCAAGAAATTCTGGTATTAGATTTTAGATAGTGTTATTTGTACATGGACATATCCCTTTCAAAAGCCTGAGAGAATCGAAACAAAACTATATTTGAGAAGAATGCAAACACCAAATAAATAAATGAACCTTTAAAATCAGGATTTGTCCAGCATTAACATTTACAACACGCTGGGTGGGTAGTATGGGCAGGTTTATGGGAATTTAATGGCTGATGGGTGAGTACCACCCCTCAGTTTGCTTCAGCCTGGTGCAAAAATGCCTCCAGACTTTATTTTCCTTGGATCTTCTAAACGCTACTTAAAAACTTTAAAATGCACAAGATAGAAACCAGCGCTGGGCAAATAAGATAGAGACAACACACTGCTTTCATGTTTTACTTGCCTGGCTTTCATTTGCTTTCAGATTATTTGGACAGAAAGAGGCTCAGGAGAAAGGAATTTGTCAAATAAAAGGAAAAGATGGAAGCATCCCATCTCATGTGGAAGAATTGCACTGGAGAGAGGGAAAAACTGCAAATCCTCACTGCTCCTGCAGGGTGAAAATGATGGTGGGAAACTCAGACAGAACCAAACATATTTGCGTTTGCATCAGCCAGATTGTTTAAATCTGCCTGATTTAAAAGCAGGGAGATAAAACTTTGTGTGTATTAACCTCTGCCAACACAAATTTTTATGGCAATATGGAGATACAGGAATGCACACACACACACATATTTATATGTACACACACACACACACACATATATATATATATTATAAATATCTATATCTTCTCAGGAATCCAAGAAATGGTCCTTTGGCTGTGCAACTCTCAGGACATGAATTCAGTTTTGATAGGACAGGACTGCACTACTGAGGTTTGTTGTAAAACTTTTTCCAAAGCCTGAAGAGCTCAGTACTCCACTCTCACTTACATATTTATGTTGTTCCTTCTTCCCAGACAACTTACCTTTTGAGTGCTATTAAATATTTACTTGCTGTCAGGAGTAACAAGATGGAATAGGAGCTGACATTATCAAAAATAGTAGAGACATACTTAATCTTACTTCCTCAATGGTTTTATGAAAAAAGACATAATCTGCTAAGTAATTCTGATAGTTTTTCCATGGCCAAGAACTTTGCAGAAAGCACTGAAGTTCAGCATAATTTTGTCTTCCAAGGAGAGAGACAATTTCATAAATATTGATTTATTTTTCTGTGCAGCACTTCAGAAAGTCACTGCCACATCATCCATCTGTGCTCTCACTGGCACCTCTCGAGGTCAGAACTGAAGAGCTGAAATTCAAAGTTCACATTGCTGTAGCCTGGTAAAAAGGAAATAATCTTCCTCCTAAAGAGTGACATCACTGTTCTTAGAAGGTGTTTTGTGCTGATTTGGCACTGGAAAATGTGGCACCTGCAAAATGTATATTTTGAAAACTATATTTTGTCAAACAGTATTTATTTTGCAGGCTACTTGGCTGTATTGTAGAATATTTCTGTGTTTCATAGGTAGAAAAGACAATGGATTTTTAAATAATTAAACAACTAGCTGTCTCCTACTTTTGTGACATCTTTATGAAACCAAATTGTGCTTTTGTTCTTTTGTCTCAGCTTTGAAAAAAAAAATTTGTATAAATTATCCACATATGCATGAGAATTTGCATTTCACAGCACCCACAATATTCTCTTCACCCATTGCCTTAAAATCCAAGAGAGACATGGCTGAAGCCAGCAAGGTATGAAAGGAACAAACTGACCCATTTATTTCCGGTGGGGTTAACTGTAAAAAGTTAATTTGAACAACCTGATGGTTGGATAAATCATGAAGGTCTGTTGGTGCAATAATGGGAGCACAACCTGTGGGACATTTTCCAGGGGTACAGCCCTGACCTGGAGTGCCATTGCCCCAGTGGGAGAGTGGCTGCTGAGCCATGGGGTGTGACAGGCCTGGGGAAGGCAATTTTGCTGTGTGAGCCGCTGGGCTGGGCTGGAGTGAGCTGTGAAAGCCATGGAAACACACACTTGGTCTGCCAGAGCCAGGGATGCACATGGAGCTCGGCAGGTGTGTCCTCACAGCATTCCTGCAGAGCCTCCCCCATGGGAATGGAAATCCAGCTCTGCACGCCTTTCCTCCTCAGCAGAAGGAGCACAAGAGCCATTTCTCTGCCCAGCTGGACACTGCTCAGCATTCCTGTCGTTGTTGAGATGGACACGACACATAAAGACTCACCACAACAGCTTCTGGTCAGGGAAAGGAACTCCTCTTTATTTCTTTATACTATTTCTAACATTCATGTCACACATCCATTGGGTCTCAATTCACCACCCCACAGTGTCATTGGTCACCCATAGTCAGAGCAAATCTTGCTATAACACCACCTGCGAATCTCTCATTATTTTTATTTATGGTTCCTGCTTATTCTGAGCTTGAATTGACTCCTGCAAACCAAGGCTAACTAACAGTTCCCACTGCAGGTTAGTTCTCACTGCAAGCCAGCAGTTCCCACAAATTCCCTCACGGATTTTACCTGGAAAGCTGACAAGGACACGGCACAGCCTTGCTCAGCTCCACTCTGCCCTCCTCCTGCTCTGGGTTTCGCTCCTGCCATGGATATTTGATGGGAATATCCCAAGTGCCTGCGAGAGCTCTCACTTTTGTGTCAGCACTTCCAGTCTCGGATGAACGAACCCAAAGGCCAATTTATGTCCCAGGGAACATCCTTGTCAGACTTCAGGCCTCCGTCACCAGGACTGGGGACTCTCAGCGTGAGGATGGACACTGCAGAGCTTGTGAAGAGCCCTCGGGCCTGAAGATTCATTAGGAGAAAAAAGTACATTCCAAGATCAGCTAAATGCATGAGTTGGATGAGGAATTCAGGGTATTTTAGTGGCACGTTCAGAGGCACCAGCAGGTGGATTTGTCATGTTCCCATCAGGTGTCCTTGTCCTCTTTCAGAGATTCTTCATCCTTCCCCCACCACATTTCTGGGTGGTGACTTTTCCTTACCTAGATTGCCAAAAAACTCCAGCTTAAACCCATACCGTTTGGAGTGTCCAAACCAATCCAGAGAATTTTCAGAACTGAATTTCCACAGGAACAGATCCTGAAGGCTGGAAAAGACCTCCAAGATCGAGTCCTCTTCAGCTGCTGAAACCCAGCAGGTATTGACATGAAACGTGGCTCCCTGAAATACTAATGTGGTTTTTAACACTCTGCCTCTCATTTTAAAGGTTTTTATGTCAATCAGTGTGCCTGCTGGAAATAAAATATATCCAGATCATTTTTCCTTGGTGAGTTAGCTTTAGTTTTTGGTTCATTCCTGAGAGTTTGAGTTAGGAAAGCTTCTGTGAAACAGTGGACTGAAAGGCTGGAAAGTTCAGTAAATTCTGTCTTGATAGAAGTTCCCAATCTATGAAGGCAGATATTGTCAGCTGCTCTTCTTGCTTTATTAAATACAGTTGTCTCTGAGTGCCCTCGGTATCAGGTAAATCATTCTTTTCCCAGTTCAAGGCTGAGAACTTGATGCAGCAGTACAAATTTAGGCTTTCACTGCATAACCTTCTGTCTGTTCTTTTCCAGTTGCAAACATGATCCTGTTAGAATCCCCCAGGTGCCCAGCCGAGATCTCACCCTCATGATGTAATCTTGCTTTTTCTGTGCTTCTCCTTCAGTGTTTTATTGATTGCTGTGCCACTCTTGGAGATTCCCACCTCTCCCAGTCATTCATTGTGCATCTGCTTCTCTTTAATTATTCTAAATACTTATTTAATATTCTCCTTTTTTGGGGGGCAGATGTTACTGGGTTTACTACCTCCGTTATTCTGGAAAAATGCCAGCTACCTCTCTCCTCTGTAGTGTCTTTTTTTCCCCTTAAAACACAGGCTGGATGGTTTGCTTGCTGAGGTGATCTTGATGTGAACTGATTGTCCTTCATTAAGTGCACTGACTTTTGCTTCCAGCTCCACAGTGAAAGGTGCTGACTTTGTGTGGCATTCAGGGCAGTGGGAACCTGAGCTGAAGTTCACGTTTGCTGTTTGAGCAAGACCCTGAACTCCACTAAGTTTCAGGGGATTTGGACATCTAAAAACCATTTACATATTTCCTTTTCTCCTCAAGGAAACACCTCTACCTGTCTGCATTCCTGGAGCAGAAGTGTTTTACAGAAAACTCTTGGAAAGGCTATGAGATAAAGCCTTTTTTGTCACATAATTCCAATTCATGCCATAGCCTGACTGTATTTCCCACTGTCACTGCCACTCACGTGCAAACCCACGAGCTCCTTCTTTGCAGACACTGAATTCTTTGAATTTTGGTTCAATACCAGACCTCTTGGCAGCTGTAGATGCCTGTTATTAAGAGAGATGATTGGCTGGATATTCCTCTATAGAGGGTGAGGATTTTGAGTGGCTGTGATTTGCATAGCGTGTGCTGATGTGCAGTTTGCTGTCCCGGGGAGCGATGCTCCTTTGTGTGTGCAAGAGCACAGCTGACAGGAGCAGCAGAGGCTGCAGCAGAGAGTGACAGCTCCCACACCCATGGCAGGAAAAATCCCTTTCCATTTAGAATGGGAACTCAGCTTCTGGTCCGTTTGGTTGGGTTTGGTTTTGGTTTGGTTCGGTTTGGTTAGGTTTGGTTTGGTTTGGTTCGGTTCGGTTTGGTTCGGTTTGGTTTGGTTCGGTTTGGTTAGGTTTGGGTTGGTTTGGTTTGGTTAGGTTTGGTTCGGTTCGGTTCGGTTTGGTTTGGTTCGGTTTGGTTAGGTTTGGGTTGGTTTGGTTTGGTTAGGTTTGGTTCGGTTCGGTTCGGTTTGGTTTGGTTCGGTTTGGTTAGGTTTGGGTTGGTTTGGTTTGGTTAGGTTTGGTTCGGTTCGGTTCGGTTTGGTTTGGTTCGGTTTGGTTAGGTTTGGGTTGGTTTGGTTTGGTTAGGTTTGGTTCGGTTCGGTTCGGTTTGGTTTGGTTCGGTTTGGTTAGGTTTGGGTTGGTTTGGTTTGGTTAGGTTTGGTTCGGTTCGGTTCGGTTTGGTTTGGTTCGGTTTGGTTAGGTTTGGGTTGGTTTGGTTTGGTTAGGTTTGGTTTGGGTCGGTTTGGTTAGGTTTGGTTTGGTTTGGTTCGGTTCGGTTTGGTTCGGTTTGGTTTGGTCTGGTTAGGTTTGCTTTGCTTTGCTTTGCTTTCCTTTGGTTTTAATCAATATATAACCATATTATCCCAAAGCTGCTGAGTGCCCCAGCCTGTTCCACTCACCCATTTTCTGCTGTCACAAGCTTCCCGAGGTGTCTGCGCTCAGGAAACTCTCCTCAGGATTTGCTTTCATTTTACAAACAGCGGTGACATTCAAAGGCTCTCTCTTCATGCACCTCGTTTTCAAAGATGTTCTGTGCCCTCAGAGCTTGCTTTAGGATTCAATACATTTTTAGAGAGCAATACTCTCTAATACTGATATTTCCTGCCCACACAAAATGAACTATTACTTCATGTGCTTTCTGATTTGCTTCCTTTAGAGTAACTTGATGTCCTCCAATGATGGAAAATCATCATTTGAGGCAAGTTGAGCCTCCTCCCACACATAGAAGTTTCCATAACCATAATGAAAATACTTCTATGAAAATATTTGAGACTGGTTATAAACTAAAGGAAGAAATGTTCCTTCTTTATGGGTGCAATAACACCGTTAGTTTCCAACGTTTGATATACTCGGTGGTCATTTTGTCCATCAGGGGATCTTTCAGGCAAGACTTTAGGGAAATACAGACATTTTATTTATTTTATTTTACATTTTATTTAATCCAATTCTCATAATTCTTATGATTTCAAAGTTACTCACAGAAATATGGAGATCAAAGGCAACTGGATGAGACAAATGCATTTTATTCTTCTACAGAACAAGGCACCTATGGGGATAAACTAAATGTGACCCTGAGAGCTGTCAAGACAAATTAACTGGTCAAAACCCATTTGAACAAATTCAACTTTAAACTGTGTAAAACTAAAAAGAAAGGTCTCTCCACTGTCATACTTAACATTTAGACCTACAGTGTTTAAGGAGCCACATGTACCTTTAATTCTTTTCCCTAAAGGACAAACTTATTTAAAAAATAAACATTAATATCTGAAGCATTACTGAATTCTTGCCAGCAGCCAGAATGAGCTTAAAAAATCAGGAAAAAAAAGGACCTCTTTTGAGATGGAAATTAACTCAGTAAAAATGATCAGATCTGCCAAACTGGTAACATGATGAGTGCGAATTTCAGTTGTGAGCAAAACCAGCCTTAATTTTTCCGGCAGATGACCCAAATGTCAAAGAATTTTATTAAATCACAGGTATTTCTTTGGAGTGAAGTCCTGTTGGTGAAGGGAGGTAATTTCTCATGCAAAAAGATCCAGCCTACATTCTGAAAATTGGCTAAGTCATACTTGTGAAATTCAACGTGAACTGTAGATGTTCCTAATTGAGCCAAATTAATTCCAGAATTAACACCCCAGTGAAGATGTTGTAAGCACTCAGTGGGAGCTGCTGACCACAACAGTGCACCAGATGTATCTGAAGTAAACAATACTGCTTTCCCAGCCAGAAAAGCAAACAACTGGATTGTAATTCTACTGAAGGTTACTTTTAAATGGCTTTTGCTTGTTTGTTTTTTGGGGTTTTTTTGTTTGTTTGTTTGTTTTGGGGTTTTTTTTTTTTTTTTTAACTTCTGGAATTGAAAAATTATGTGGTCAGTTGGGAGCCTTTTCGATTTAGGAAAAGACATATCTTGAAAACCCACAGAGAAAAGTACATTCTGTCATTTATTTTTTCGAACTGACCTTCCCTGGCGTTGTCATCGATCAAAAGGGACAAGCACAAGTGTCCGAGGGAACCGCCAGGGAACCAGCCAGAAACTGCCCTATTTCCGAGCAGCGCTCCCTGAGATTTGAAACCCGCTTTTTCCCGATTCTCAGCACACACAAGTTATTCTGTACAGCACTTGTTCGTCCGCGCCTCCCCTCTGTCGTTTCTTCACCCACAAAATCCCCTTCGCCGCTGGGATTGATTTGCGCTCTCCCCAGAGCTCTGTGTTCCCTCTTTCGTGACACTCATGGCAGCGAGCCCTTCTGCAAAGTGCAGCTCCCATCCATAATTGATGTGTTTGCCTCTCGGATCAACCACGGGGTTTTTTGGGTTCTGTTCTCATTCCACCTTCGTGCCTCGGTCCCAGGAAATTCAGTTGGACCAGACTTGGGTGCATTTCCAAAACTCTTCATGAACCGCTGGTTGCAGGAGTTGATTCAGCTTCAGCTGAGCTCTGAATTCAGCTCCTGAGCTCAGGATGAGCAGGAGCAGGCATTTTAGGAAGAGAACATGCCCATCAGCCTGCATTTAGGCAGTATTCTTGGATGCTGCTTCCTGTGTTTGAAGCACTCCCTCTTCTGAGACAAAATGTACTGAGGAGAGAGCCCTTGAAACTCTATCTGTGTAAAATAAACAAGAAGTCTGTCCTATGGAATCAAATTAGTTATCATTTTATTCTTTTTTTTTCCTCCCCCTTAACTGCTCACTTCCATTTTCTCCTGATGGAACACTTAAAATGGAGCTGTTGGTTAGAAATTCAAAAAAACTGGAGTGAAAATTGTGTAACTCAGGCTGTGTTAGTGCTCCACATTCTAACTGTGCCTTTTAATTTTGTAACAACCATTAGTGGAAGGGCTGACAAGTGGTAGAAATCTGGGGAAAAACAAAAGTGTCAGAATAATTTCTCGCTCTTGTCTTTCTTTTCCCCTGTACCTACAAATGAAGTCTGTGAGATTACATCAGCCAGGAAACAATAGAATCAAGAGGGAGAGATGTGATGGAAATTCCTATAAAATCTATTCTGTGATTAGAGGTATCATAAAGTGTATGAAGAAGCACAGGGGATTGCCTGAAGTTTTCTTTTAACTCAGAGGCATCAACACATGGCAGGGCAGACAACTGTAATCTTTGTGAAGTGGAAATTTTTTCTGATGTATTTATTACAGAAAAAGGAAAAAAAATAGTATATGCACTTCTTCAAGTGAAAAAGAGACAGGCCGGGCAGTTTTGAACCAAAACACAAAAACAGTGTGTTCTCTAGATTCATGGGCTAATTAAAATCTATAATGCAGGGAGTACCAAGAGAGAAACAAGAAGATTTTACATATTCTGTTAATGCTTAACACTGAGTGTGATTTTGTGTCTCAAAGATCAGAGCAGCACAGAACTGAAAAGAAATTGAGCATAGCATTTTTACTCTATTAAATTGCTAGAACAAATATTTCTGTGTCTAGGACTGGTTATGAAGAGACAGTTCTCCCTTCCATGGCAAATCAGAGAATGGGATAACTGGCAAAGGTCTTGGCAACACACCCCTGAAATAATTCTGGATTTTTGGATGTTACCCATGGCTTTAGTTCTGGGAGTTCCATAAATGGAATTAAAGCATAAAAAGACCACTATTTTCACTGTCTCAGTGGTGATAAAATCACTGGAAATACGAAAATCACCTGCCATCCTTTTTCTGAGAATGATGTCTCCTGGCTCAGTTTTACCTCCAGAACAACCCTGTCCCTTCAGAGGGCGCAGAGCCCTCCCCATGTCCCCTCTGCCACCCCCATGGCCCGGGGGCTCCAGCTGCTGCTGGGACCCCCAGGAGCCCCCAGGCAAAGTGGCTCAGGGTCTGTAACTAGCCTGGGCAAGTCTCAGAATTCTTGCTCGGAATTTGCCACAAAGCGTCAGATTCTCAGCCTAGAAAGTTTGGCTGAGGAGATGCGCTGCTCCATTGGAATAACTTTCTGCCTAAAATTCATTTTTTCCGTCCAAAAAGGACTATCAGAAAGGAACACTAAAGTGTTTTGACAAAGCTGGTGACAGTCAGAGCTTTCCCAGGCAGAAGATTCTTCGTTTTTCTGCAATTCTCCTTTGTGGGGCTTACATTTATTGGCTTAGTGTACTTGAGGAAGGTTTTTTTGGTCAGTTTTGATGTTTGTTTGATCTTTGCAGCTCCTGTTCTTGAGAACGATCAACATTCTAGGCCAACACTTTGTGCTCAGTGCCTTGCAAAGACCCAGCTCTGTCCTTCCAAAGGAGCAGCCTGTCCAAACACAGCGTTCCAGAATTGTCCACCTGTCTCGTTTGATGTCTTCCTCAGCCTGCTCCTCCTCCTCCTCTCTCATTTCCACGCCGGTGTCAAATTGTTTCTAGGGATAACATCAAAGCAGCGCGGGCACGTCCATCCCGCAGGATGCTCGGCACATCCCGTGGAAAATATGGAAATGCGGAGAATCGCTGCCCGAGAGAGGCTGCCACAGAGCAGGCACTGATTTAATGAAAAGCGCTGAGATTGAAAGGGGTTTGCCCAGCCCCGTGTGCGGGGAATGTTAAGGAGCCCATTCCCAACATCTGCTTCCCTTTCTCCCTCCTTTTCCAGCCTGGGTGCCGGGAACTGCCCGCTAAGGACAGCCTGAACCCAAGCTGGAATCAGTCTGGCCGCAATCAATGCAGGGCAGCTCATCATTTTTATTAACTGAATTAGCTTCTCCCTCTCTCTCTCTCTCTCTCTCTCTTTTTTTTTTTCTTTTTTTCTCTTTTTTCTTTTTTTTCCTTTTTTTTTTTTTTTTCTTTTTTTTTTTTTTTTTTTTTTTTTTTTTTTTTTTTTTTTTTTTTTTTTTTTTTTTTTCCTTTTTTTTTTTTTTTTTTTCCCCCCTGTAGCTGCATCTCTCCTGAGGCTGGAGCCCCAAAGATATCCAGACTGGAGTTAATTTGAAAAACTCCAGTTGCGCACTCGAAAAAAGCCCCAAGTTTATTCTTTCTAAGAGGAACATACAGCTAATGCATATTTAAATAACAAAAATATATGTGTGAAGCATAGTTCAACATAAAACTTTAGCTCCTGAAGCAGAGAAAATGTGAGTTAATGCCATTAAAAAAATTATCAACTGGTGTGTGGAGGATCACAGGAGCAGACAAATGATCAATGCAAGAGCTCTTTAGGTTCACAGAGCCAGCGCAGGGTTTGGCTCAGCAGATCCACAAACTTGACTTGAATTGTTCAAAGAGATCCAAAAGTGCCTTTGCCATTGGGCTCTTCAGCTCCATCACACACTCTGATGTGTGGAGTTTGGTCACAGACACAAAAACACATGGAATAGTCCCAAATTCTGGGAGTGATGATCCCATGGATTTCAGTGGCCCCTTCAGTGCAGTGCCATTGATGTCACCCACGGGTGAACATAGTTTGAATTATCTGATAATAAAAAGTAAAAGTTGACTTTCCTTTTTATGAGACTTTTTTTAATGAGACATTTGCTTTTGTTTACAAATCAGTTTGGTTGCATAAGCAGTTTGAGGGATCATATCCCTGTCCATGATGGTTTTTCCCAAATAAATCCAGAATCCCAGAATGGTTTGGGTCAGAAGGGACCTCAAAGCCCATCCAGTGCCACCCCTGCCATGGGCAGGGACACCTCCCACTGTCCCAGGCTGCTCCAAGCCCTGTCCAGCCTGGCGTTGGACACTTCCAGGGATGGGACATCCTGACAAAAAAAGTCCTTTATAACTGCTGTAAAGGAAAATTTTCTAACTTGTTGCATCCTTCAACATAAATGAAATACCAAAGCTGAGCACTCAATGCTGGAAGAAGTAGTCTGGGTAGTAAAATTTTTCACTCTATTAAAACTTTTTTTGGTACCACATGATACAGGAAATTAATGTTTTGTTGAGTTTATTGAGTTTTTAATCTAGCAGTGTTTCTTCACATAAGTAAATACACTGAAGTATTTAAATGCTTTTGAATTCCAAGGGATTTGACACTCCCAAGTGTAATTTCAGCCTTTTAAAATTTATAAATATTTTATAAAAATACAGAATATATCACAGTTTAATTACTTAGGATGACTTAACTCCTCTCTGAGAAGTTTTCTATAATTATTATCTACTTTTATCACAGAAAAATGTTGTTGCATCAAGAAAAATTGTATCTACCTCCACACTTTTCATTTATTTTATTTGCATCTTCTAGTTTTCCTTACCATCCTTCTCAGCTTCATCCTAATGCAAATCAAGGAGCTAATTTGCATGCAATACTTTAATTTCAAGCCTGCTAAGATGACATTGTTAAATATTTGCACTGTGTATTTTTACCGGCAGATTCCTCATCAGCCACATATTTCTGCAGCAGCGAATTTCAGCTAAAGTCAGTGGGCACAGATTTCTAACTGCTACATAGAATTTCAGTTTTCTTCCTGACTGACCTGCTTTAAATAATTAGCTTTTTTCCTTATGCTGAGCTGACAGCTACCTGGGAAACAGCAGGTACTCTCAATGTTAATAATGCTGTGCAGCCCAAGGCCTTTTTCCTTAAATTCTCAGCATAAAGAAGATTGCAGCAAGTCATATTTGTTGAATAAATTGTGAAGATGTTTCAGCTTAACAGAATCAGAGATGAAATCAAAATACACAAAGCAAGGAACAGAGAATTAATATGATATTTTCCCAGAGGCTTTGGTTCACCAAGAGCTGAGCTGATGATGATGAGATCTGTAAATGATTGCTGGTTAATGGCTGGGTATGAATTAGTGATGACCCGGTAAAGAGATCTGTGAGGGTGGCTTGGCTTTAGGTAAGAACATTCTTCATGTCCTGGGGATAGCTCAGCACAGCCCTTGGGTGGAGAATCCTCGGGAATGTTGGACTGGGTCAGGACACATGAGGTGCCTTTATCCCAACAGGCTCTCCCTGAGCCCCTGGCAGAGCAAAGGGCGGCCGCAGGAGTGACTCTCCCAAGTTATTTGGGAATTTCATGGCCCATGCCACAATGTCACCTTGTTGGGTTTTCCCCAGGACCACGGGACTTCCTGCTGGCCCCACAAACCCCAGCTGCTGCTCCTGCCCTTGCTGCCATTGTGTCCCTCTCACCTCCTGAGGGGACACCTGGGCGTGTGCACCAAACCTGACATCAGGTGAGAGCAGAAATTAGGAAGGAATCTTGACTGTGGAGGTGGTGAGGCTCAGGGTGCCCAGAGAGGCTGTGGAGTCCCCATCCCATGTTCAACACCAGGCTGGACAGGGTTTGGAGCAGCCTGGGACAGTGGAAGGTGTCCCTGCCCATGGCAGGGTGGCACTGGATGGGTTTCAAGGTCCCTTCCAACCCAAACCATTCCAGGATTCTCTGATCAGAACTTTCTACCACGTAAATCCATACCAAACCTTGGCCCTGCAGCGCAGTGTAAATCCACAGCACACACAGACAGAGAGGACAATTCACCACTCAAAAATCAGCGCAACATAAAACATCTTCTGAAAATGAGTTGTGAAAGCTCTTTGCTACTTCGAGGACATTCCAAAGAAGTAAACTCAGCACCCTGACAGGCATTGCACACTTTTGGAGAGCTGTGAGGGGTAACAGGGACAGGAAAGTTCTGTTCCAGAGGGAAGCACATGGGGCACTCCTAAAGGCCTCGATTCTATCACTAAAAAGACGTTTTCCTTGTATTTTTGTGACAATTATCTAATGATTCCCAACCCATATGCTTGTACCAGATGTCTGAACCTTCACAGGCCAAATCATATTTATTCCTTCAGACAAACCACTTCATATTACTTAATAATAATTCTCGGGATCATTATTATCATTCTCATCACTTCAAATCCAAACACAGCAAATATGATGAATAACACGCTTCAATTTCTCCCCTTGATTAATGGGCTATGTGTGTGTACAAAAACACTCCAGTTTGGAAGATGTGATTTCCCTGGTGCAGCCATTGCTAGACAGATCTTCCCTGGAGCGCTTTCCCTGCACCGTGGAAGGACTGAAATTCTAAAGTGCAAACACCCAAAATGAAACTTTCCCGTGCCACAGAGGTTAATGGTGTTAATTGCTATTTCTCTGCATTTCCCCATGTCTTCCTGTCACTATTAAGCATTGTTACTCTTGAAATACTTCTAAAATACCTGCGAAATACTTGTGAAACACCTGTAAAACTCAGAACTTTTACTTGAATCGTACTTGGTTTGCCCTTCTCATATATCTTTCAGTCCCTAAGAGCTCTTTCTGCCCTGAACAATGAAATGCTGGAGTTCTGCTATATTCCAGAGCCCAAAAAAAAAGAGTTAATAGTCCACAATGTAGATAAGGTTGTCATTACTCTGTGACAGTAAATATTGCTTTGTGCCAGGCTCCCTGATCTGATAAGGAGCAGAACCTCCCAGCAGCAGGATGCTGATAAGGATCCTGCCTCTACCCAGTGCCTCTCAGCTCAGCTCTGAGCTCTGCAAGAGCTGCGCACAGACAGTGCCATCCTTTCCTGAAATGCAGCTCTGGAATGTGATTGTCCACTGACACAGGAGAGAGCTGCAGGAGCTGGTGAGAACAGGCAGTGCCATCCTCCTGCCACGGTCTGCGGCAGGGGAGGAGGCCACGGCTTTTAATGTTGTTTTTCAGTGTTTTTCAGAGCATTTTGACTGCTTTCTGCCAGCCCACACTATTGGAATCTGTTTGGATCACGATACCACTCACTTGGATCAGGGTAAAAATGGAAATACCACTGTGATGGCTTGGTTTAATACAGATGAAGAAAAATTATGCATTTCTGAACTGTAAATACCGTATTTACCTTTACTTCAGTGTGTGCATTCCCAATTTGATGTTCTGTAAACCAGTGTCAGTGCATCTGTACATAAACACTGTCACAGAATCATAGAAACACAGAATCCCAGGATGGTCTGGGTTGGAACAGACATTAAAGGCCATCCAGTGCCACCCCTGCCATGGCAGGGACACCTCCCACTGTCCCAGGCTGCTCCAAGCCCTGTCCAGCCTGGCCTTGGACACTGCCAGGGATCCAGGGGCAGCCACAGCTTCTCTGGGCACCTGTGCCAGGGCCTGCCCACCCTCACAGACAGAAATTCCTTCCCAATATCCCATCAAAATCTCCCTTCCGTCAGCTTAAAGCCCTTCCCCTCTGTCCTGGCACTAAATGCCCTTATTTCATTAACCACTACAGTTGCATATTTGCCTCTGTATCTTTTCTCAGAAGCCATTGCAGCATTTGCCCACACCAATCCCAGACCACCATGTCTTTTCTTCAATGGATTTCTAGGGAGGTTTTTACAACTCCTGTTGGTATCCTCCTCATCTACAAGCATTTATCGATTTTTAGAGTCAAACCAATGAGTAAAAACACAGGAGTGGGAAACAGAAATTGCAAAGAGGCAAAATGGAAGATAATGGAGGCTGGAAATGAGATTGGCTTTACCAAACTCTGCTTTAACAAACTCTGCTTCTTTGCTAGTCATGTGTTGGTTCTATCAAGACAACCCTTGGTAGATCACTATAAATTTTAAATTAAAAAAAAAAAAAAAGGGACTATACCAGCGCATGACTGTGATCTAAAGTGTCCCTTAAGAATATTTCCTAATTAAACTGCTTGATCAGTTTTATTACCTCAATCAGTGCAGCCAGCCTGCAGGATGTACGGCCAGCTCTGCACCCAGGATCCTGCACTGTAACACTGGATTTATTTTCAGAGCTGTCTTTCTCTCACCAGACTGACTTTTGAGCCAGGTTTACCTGGGTGTGAGGTTCACTAAAATGAGCTTAACCTCAGCCAGATTTAGGACACAGATTGCAGCAAACACCAAAACATGCTCTTCTTGTTCTGTTTTATGGTACAAGGGGTGTTGACAGTCATTGGGATTGGAAACAACACAGATCACAGTGCATCCAGTCTGTAAATACTACAGAATTTCTAATTCTTCAGGAAAAATCTCAGATAATGCACCTTTTCTAAGATTATTACAGGAGATTATGGGACAGACCTTAAGCAAGACAATGTGCTTTTTTCCAAAAACACAGTTTCCAGTACTTTTGAGGCATCATGGAATTTATTTCACGGCATAATTGATCATCTAGATATGCAAATCAAGATTATTTGCCAAAAAATCTTGACTACAGGAAGTGGTAAAATGACCTTCAGATCAAAATAATATGAAGTAATCTTATGTTCAAACTCCTCCGTTCTTCTTGGATGTTTTTTAGAAACCTTGATTATTTTTAACTCTCCAAAGAATCACAGTTCTTGTTTCAAAATGTACTTTTCTAGACTAAGTTGGCCAATATTTTAACATATCCACTATATGGTCCTTCTTTTTTTCTTTCTTCTGAGAAATTTGTGCGTTTTCCCTGCACCAAATCTCAGTTATGCAAATTCTGTTATCATTTTGGGAATGCTTAGTCATGGAGCTTCATTACCATGTTTTTGGGGATGGTAACTGTGGAGTAGAGAAAGACAGTGACTCCAGAGGAATTAGTGATGATCTGGTAGGCAAAGGGAAACTATTCTGGGATATTTTGAACTGCTATGAATTAATAATAAAGATATCAGGCATGGATGTCTACTAGGGTTAACCATAGCTGCAATTTATTTCCTTCTGCTCCTCCACCACTGTTGGTTATTTCATTTTGAGAACAAATAGAAACTGTTCCAGGATGGCTTTAACGTGGCTTAACATTGCGCTAAAAGGTTTAATTTTGTCCTTTTATGTGACAGCCTGCCAGTTTGCGGGCAAAAAATTGAAATATTGTCTATCATTTTCCCCTGGAAAGATGGGATATTAATGAGATTTGAAAGAATAATTTGACGAGAATTTCAGCAATTTAAATCAAGTATGACATTGGAGGGCGAAAGGAAAGCAAAGAGCACTGGGATGAATCCTGGCAGGCTGACATTGCACAGAAGAACTGCACAGCTTTGGTTCCCTTGGAATTCCTGCCTGGGTGTCTGACATGGTAGCTGGAGATCCATCAAACACACAATGGGAAGTTTAAATCCCTCAGAAAAACAGCACCTTTGATAAAATGGCAAAGGTTGTGTGGAATTAACTCATTCCAAATGCTGAGATTCCTCATCTATCAGCATCCTTTTATTGAGAAAGTTGATCATAAAAGAAAATGGAAATATAAAAAATGTTTTAAAAATAAACTCTGCTATTTTGATACCATAGGAGACCTTATAAATGAAAAAACTATAGAACTATCTCTAGATAAATAGAACAGGGGGTGGGAGGACACAAAGAGCCATCCAAGGAATGGAGAAATAATAGAAATAGAATAGAAAATCTTTCCACATGCTGAGAGGTATTGATGGCTCGTGGAATGATTCACAGACTGAATTAAAGCACTTTAATTGAAGGATCATTTCAGCAATTTGGTTTCTAGTTAAAGTATTGCCTCATTGCTGATATGCAAATAATGGTTTCTGCTGCTGCCACAAAAGGTATTGATAATTTGGCCTGCGAATTATCAGAAAAACAAGAAATAGTTGATATGATGTTCCAGTGTATCTTTCTTTCAGCAGGTGATGGCTTTCTTAGCACATCTCCTAATGTTTTAAGTCCACTTATGAAAGCCTTGAGAAGGGTTTTCCTCCATTTTTCTAAGAAAATGACAGATTTTTTTAACCAATCCTTTAAGTTTATCTTTCTTTTTCTATCCCATGCAGAAATTTCCTGTCCATTATTATAATTTATCTTTTTTATTACTCAGATAATTATTTGTTGCATTTTTGATGGATTATTCACTAGCTCTCTTCATTCTCCAGAATTTATTTCTGCAAGAACAGCATTGCTCAGCTGCTGCCCTAAGTGGATCCATTTCTTTCCATATGACATTCAAGGAGTGAATATTCCAACCTCTATTAGTTCTGAACTTCTCTTACATTACTCTACCTAGTCCCTCCAACCACACGATACAAATGCAAATTTCAAGGGCTTTTTTCCCCTGCTTTGAGTGTTTTTTTCCTTTGTAAACTATAAAGTTGTTTTTTTGTATAACTAAGGGAATTTCTCAGTGTGGCTTGGCAACGAACAATGGAAATCTCTTGACAATGGGCAATTAAAATCTCTCCTTCGTGTTGTGTAATTGAGGGCATTTTCATGATGAGCTCATTGTCGATGCTGGGCGATCACTAACAGAATCCTACAGATGACTCTCCTGGATTTAGCAATGTGCCCACTGCAGCACATTCCTGTGTAGTATGGGATCATGGAATCCCAGGATGGTTTGGGGTGGAAGGGACCTTAAAACCCATCCAGTGCCACCCCAGCCATGGCAGGGATGCCTTCCACTGTCCCAGGCTGCTCCAAGCCCTGTCCAGCCTGGCCTTGGGCACTGCCAGGGATCCAGGGGCAGCCTCAGTTTCCCTGGGCACCTGTACATTCCTATCCACTGGAAAGGAAAGGATTTCATAAACAGATATCACTGCAGAACCTCCCTCACATCTCACGGTCTGAAAGAGAACTGACGAGCACCCAGGATATTCACAGGAGATTTTAATGGAGAATCAGTGAAACAGCAATGTTTTTTCCTTGGTCCAACTGCACCTCAAAGCTCCCAGGAGCTGTGCTTGGCTTCTTGGGGCAGGTGGTTCTTACCTCACCTGGGATGTTGGATGCACGTCACTTCCAAATCACTGCAATCCTCTCCAAGATATTCAAAGCTAGGAACTTATGATGTGAAATGAACAAATTCCTTCCAAAATCCAATGCTTATTGTCCATCTCATTATGAAAAAGGCAAGAGCAATGCTGCTGGAGCGGCACATGAATAAACAGGAGGAGAGAGACAAAAAGGGAATGGGGGAAGCTGGTGGAGAGAGACAGAGGTGAAACATGCTTTAATTCAGGTGATCATTGGCATGTCTGAGCTGTCAGGCTGACACCACTGCCTGCCTGCACTCAGAGAGACTTTTCCACGGGAAAGAATCAGATGTGCCAAATGAATCCTTTCTAGAGCTGTAGTAGTTTCAGCACACTTACACAAAACTCAGTTTCTGCCTTAGGAGCTCCTGAAACCCGCGCAGTTTTTCTGGGCTTTGTTTGATGCTCAGAATGAAGAAGATGGACATATTTGTAGGGAATAAAGCTGAATGTATTTTGTAAAATTACTGCCTGCTACGTTTTTATTTCAAACATGCCACCTACGTTGGAACTAAAAAAGCTCCACAGTCTTTTTATAATTCATCTTTGCTGGAAAGCAGTTGGTGGAGAATTTGAGTAGGAAAACCCAAACATTGTATTGGCCTTGAATACTCCTGAGCACTCTTCTGCAGAGGGTCAGCAAGGATACATTTTGGGAGCTGTTTGAGTGTTAGTTAATCAGAAATAATGTCATTTTGATTCATCACTAGAGCCCTTCACAAATACAACCTCGTAATTTTTTTCTCGGTCTGAATCCTTTGACAATAACTCCTGAACCTGCACATCCCAGCTCCTGCTATCCCAGCAATGGCATCAGGGAAAAGCCATCTTTACTAGAAAACCTCAACTGCAAATTAGCAATTTAAATTAGTAATGCAAAGCAGCATTTAGAAGATATCTACATTACTCTGGGTGGAGAGGATGAATGTATATTATTGCTCAGTAATGTTTGATATTATTGTTGTTTATTCAGCAAAATGCTTCATTTCATATCAACAGTGTCACTATTCCACAACCTCTGTTTCTGTCAGCGTGGCAGGACAGCAGCTCTGAAAGAATGGCATTAAAAGGATAAGCTCTGCCTTTTTTACCTTTGAAAGCTTTGCAGGTGTTAGAACAATTTTGCAAAAGGACAAATCGCAGTTTACTTTTTGCTTTCCTTTTTGTCCCTCATTGCAAACAGAAATACAAGACACTGAACCCATCAGAGGGAGATGCAAGGAAATTTCTTAGACAGGAATATTTCTTTACCCAAGCACAGTGTACATTTAGAAGCTTTCCTTGAGGACAGACCTGGGAAAAGTGGAACTGGATTTTGAGACAGGATCTAGAACAGAGCTTTTCCTGACACTCCCCTGTCTAGGCAGTGTTTTTTATGCACTAAAATTATATTCCTAATGTATTTTTCTGCACAATGCAATGTTTCTCAAACTGCTCTCCAGCCTAGGCAGTCAGGAATTCTGTAGCACTGAGATGTTCTGCTCTTTTTCTGGGAAATCCACATTTTACAAACTGGCAACACTGCTACACACGGAGTTCTCAATGCTATGGCACACGCGCTGACGTCACCCCTGCTGAAGCAAGGAAAAATTTAGAGGCTGGAATTAGTGGGGCAAGAAAGTCTGGGAAGAAGCCATGAAAGCATCTTATTGCTCAGCAGGACCCAGTGTCTTTGCAGGGTCTTGACACAGAGCACCTCATTTAACGTGGTCTGAAAGTGTCAACCAACTTATGTTGAATTTTGCTTCATAAGAGGAAGCACTGTGAAATAATGGAGAGCTGGAGAAGGCTGAGCTCTTCTGAATTTTCATTGCTGTTCTGTCGTCCCAGGGATGGTCAGGAGTGGGAGAAATTTGGGGATTTTGCATAATTTTAACACATGGTAAAGGTTACAAGACACAGCAATGCGTGACTTATTGTTTGACTGCTGATATTAAGCTGCAAGACAATAAAGTAAATTTCTTTACATAATGACCTGAAAGATTAGTTACGCTTGATAAATGTGACTTGAGAGACTTTCATTGAGCTCAGCCTTTTCTCTGGGAGCAGAATTACATTTCTTAAAAAGGTCTGAATGTATCTGCTTTGTAGATAGGGAAATTACAGAATATAGTGCTAAATAACCTGATAATAAATACAGACCATTAAATTGCTAAATGTTGCTGAAATCTTTTATGGAGATAGTGCTAATCCAGTTGGTTCTTGGAAGATATATAGCCCAGTTTCTAACTGGTCCTCAAAGAGGTGTTAATAGAGATGAGGTAATAGCGATAGGGATGCAGAAATACCTCAGCCAAATAATTCCCATAGAGAACCAGAGACAGACTTGATTTAGGGGGGTCTTTGTGCAACATTTAGCTGTGGGCCAGCTGGCCCTGACCCCAGCCACAGCTGCAGTCACTGAGAGGACACAAACTGCAGCCATGGCTCAGCAAAGTGTTTTGTTGTCCCTCCAGGCTGCCAACAGTGCACAAGCTGAATTAAAAGCAGGAACAGTCAAAGCCTTGAGGGCACTGGCTCTTTGTCATCCTGCCAGTCTCCTGAGCTCCGTTTGATACCTTCACCTCTCGAGCTGGGGGGATTGAGCCTTTTGGGAACTGTTGGTGGCAGTGGAACAGGTCTGTGTTTGCTGCTGCAGCTCTGATGGTCACCAGGTCTGCTGCTCTGCTTGTGAAACACAGCACGAAGAGTTCTGAGCTTCAGACATTTGGTATCTTCTCCCGTGGCTGAGTTTATATTCCCTATATTCTGGGAATATGAACTGTGAAATATCCAGGGGGAAGCCAGAGCTATAATCTCTTTGGGACTGTTTCACCTTTCAAAACTGAGGGTGATTCCCATGCGAGAAACCATCCCAAGGTCTTGTCTGGGTTGGTAGAAGCCTTGAGAAGACATCAGGTCATTCTTCTGGGGACAGGCAGGGCACAGAAACACTGCCAGGGGGATGCTGGAGCTCTTCTTGGCTGTATTTAAAACCTCCTACAAAGGGAATGGCCAAACCTGCCTGGACAGCTTATTCCAACACTTAACTGTAGTGAATATTGGGACCCTGTCCCTTGAAACCTGACCTCAACCTCAATATTGCAGAGCTGTCAGCTCTGAGGTGGGCTCTGCCGACCCTTTTAAAGCAAATAGTTTACAGCACTCAGCAGCTGTTCACAAAAGTCATTACTGAGGAGCATTAAAGTCCAAAACTTGTAAGAGAAACCGGAGAGGAATTGCAGCCAATTCTGATTCAGTGACTTCCCAGAGACAACTGGAAATGTAGTGCCAGTGGCACACAGGAATCCAAGGGGGAGCCACAACAGCAAATTGTTTGTTTCAGTTGTAAAATTGGTGAGAGCAGAAGGAAAACGATGAAACCTTTACTTTAGAACAGCTTGGAAATTCAATGGTAATTCTGCATTTGTGGCTCAGCTCTCTTCCAAAACCTATTTGTCTTCAGAAAGAGCTGAAAAGATGTTATAAAACCTACATTTTTCTAAATAAGGGCTGACCCCGGCTATCTACTCCAGTTCAAATTGCATCTGGTGGCACTGTGCTCCCGCATTATGGGATGCTGGGGTCGGGGAGGGGGATCAGGGAGGCCAAATATCTCCAGTTCAGCACCCACAGGGCTTTGTTCAGTAGATCACAACAGCCAGCTGTGCTTCCAGCACATTCCGAGGTGTGATAAATCTGAAGTCCTGCAAGGAGAGGAGGCTCCCTGGCTGTGGCACGCTGCTCCAGCACAGGTAGTGATCTCATGGCGAGCAGAGGAAGAGGGAGAGGGGTTTGCCGGAGCCCGGCGTGATGTGAATGTTAATAAGTCCTCTCACGTCATCAGCTTCCCTGCTCTCCACTCCCTCCCTCCCTGCCTTTCTCTTTTATGAGCCAGCCTGAAATCAGGGAATTACATGCTAAGGAAAACCCTTCAGCTAAACATATAATTATTCTGCACAGGATCAGTGCAGCACAGTTAATCAGTTTACCAACTGAATTAATTTTTATTTTTTTATGTCTACATCTCCTGTTGAGAGTGCAGAAATTCTAGATTTAAAGGGGGAGGAATGGCTTGCAGTTGTGAAATGGGCATCTGAAGCAGACCATTTCTTAGGAGAGAAACCTCCACTGCAGGCTGTTTTGGCAGACAAACCTGTCAGTCCCCAGGACTTTGAATCACGGACTCTGTGTGGAGTTATTACAAGTACTTAAGGAATAGCTGTTTTCCCATTTTAATTTTCAGCTGTTCAATTACACTGCATTCTCTGAAAGTCACAGCTGTATTTCATTGCATTGTATTTCATTTCATTTCCTTGGACTGCTTTGAAAAGTGAGTATTTATTTGGACAGAGGTGTCACTTCCCTGCAAATGAGTTCACATTTTAAATGACCTACTTGTAAACTGCTCCCCTTAGGAAGCACAACATCTCCAATGCTCTCAGTTGTAAAAGTACAGAGAATATCCTTCAGACTCTGCCTCCAAAGGAAACACAAATCATCACCTTCTATTCATTCATTCAGTAAGATATTCTCCCTCCCCTCGGCACCCCAAAGCCCCAGACCCTGCGCAGGACTCCCCTTCTCAGTGTGAAAGCAGATGGGTTTGGGTTTGGAGTGCTCACTGATAACCTGCAGAGTGTCCCTGAGCCTCCCGGGGAGCTCCTGCACCCCAACCAAGCAGAATCTCCAGGTAAAGCATTCCCGATGCACATCTTGGGGGGGAAACTTGTCATTTACTCACATTAATGTGTTAAACATAATCCAAGCTAAAAGCGACCAATTAGAAACCTCTCTGATCCCCAAGGCACTGGAGAGCTTTATGGGAAATGTTTGCTTTTCAACAGGGCCACAGTGGAATCTGAGCAAGGCAAAGGTTTTTCTCAAGTGCCTTTTGGGTCCACACTACCCAGGAGAACAGGTAAGTTATGTAAGAAATGGGTGTGTACCAGGGGAAATACCTGCGCATTTTCTGAAGTGAAAACTGCTTAGAGATGTTTAAAATTTTGGAAAATTTGGGCAAAAAAAGAGAATACTAACTGAAAACTGATGCTAAAAATATCTTCCCAGTTAATGTTTTCAGCTCCTTTGAAACCTTCTCTTTTAACCACAGTGCCTTCTGCTGTATCTGTTAAACTTTACAAAATATTTTCGCATAAAGACAGTTCCTTTATCACAAAAGTACCCAGAGTTTTAACTTCTAGATCCTCTGAGAGCCTCAGGAATCAGTTTCTCCAGACTCGCATGGCCTTTTCAGGTTGTCCACACCATCAGATGCAGCTCCCTAATTGAATTCCAGTTGAGTGCGTTCCCGAGAAAGGAACTGTGGATAAATACAAGATGCCAACTTGTCATTATAATGTTCCTTAGAGCCTACCAATTTTTACTTTTTTGGCAAGTAACATTTCCTAAAGGAAAAGAACAGAAGGGTGTCTCCTCTTGGGGGGGGCTCGGGCTGCAGCTGCTGCTCTCATCGGATGCTGTAACCAGGACACATTCTGGGGACCTGGGTCTCAAACCATTAACATCATTTTCGTGGCTTCCTTCCATCTTCTCCACAATTATTTGATGTTTCTGGTACTCACTCCTAGTTAGTTTCAAAACATGGGCTTTGCTAACGGATTTTAGAAATAAGTTACAATGGCTTCAAGCAATATGATAAATGCGAGTTTTAAAAGCATGTTGCTGTCATTTCCCTGTGAAATATGTTATCATTTACAGTCTCCACAAATAAAACTAATTTGCTACACGTTTTAAAGACCCACAAAAGTATCTTACGGTTGCAATGTTTGTTACAATTGTTTATTAACATGTTGCTACCCACAGTGAAGACAATATTCCTCATTCATAAAGTGGTAATCTTTCAAGAGTGCCTTTAATTTATCTTTTACTGCAGTGAAAGGAGTGACCTTTCAGAATAGAAGAAATACATAATAACGACCTTATCACCAAAAACCACTGCCTGTGCCGACCTTCAACCTCTCTGGCACGTGGATTTAGCAGAGTGACTGTGGCCAGCGGAGCTGAGCTACAGAACACACAGAAATTACAAGCAAACAGTGGCCACAGTTGGGCAATTTTTGCAAAGTAAGGTAGTTAAAAGTAGTTTTAAAGCGATTCTGGTCTGCCCTTTGTGTGGGTTAGGTCTTTCCTTTGGCTGCAACTGAGCTATGGATTTAGAAAGGTAAATGTTGGGGTGAAAGAGGGGCTTGTAAAATTAACGTGGGAAAATGGACAAATGTGCAACTCTCCTGTTTGTGGATGAGCAGCTCACGTTACCAAGGAAAACATCAACATTGTGAATACTTCAATGTTCATTGCATTATCTTTATTCATGCTTGAGCACAGAGGCACAGCACTGACACTGCTGCCTACTCCAGATATCCCTATGGATGGTGCACTGTGCAGTCTGCTATTGAAATCCAACTGTCAGGCAATTCCAGACATTAAAAACCTGCTGCTTGTATGACCTTCCTCCACTGCACATCATGGATTACTGGTCCCCAAGATGCAATTAGTTTGCATCAGAAAGGATAAAAAAGTAGCAGGAAGTATTTTTAAATTTAGCAACAAGTATTCTACACAATTTGACATTTAATTTACATTATAATTCAAGCAATCAGTTAAAATAGCAGAGTGATCTGTCCACTTTTTAGCTCTTTGATGTACTGAAAATGAAGGTGTGGATCAGAAAACTCCTCTGCACGTCCATTAGGATTTGATATCACATAATGACATTGGAGCCTGGGAATCAATCCGATATCTGAAGGTTTCGGGATCCATCCCAATGACCTGCTTGAGCCCTCCCAATTACGCCGAGTTCCCAAACACCTGAGAAACAAAGTACATACATTCCCCTAGACACCGTTTGCTTCACAATACTCAGTGCTTGTCAAAGAATAATTAGCTCATAATGGCAACGTGCCTGATGAGCACCAAAACAGCCCAATTCCAGGGAAGTGTGGCGATGTAGCTCAGCAAAATGAGATCAGAACCATTCCCTTATTAATGGCAATACTTTGAAAGCTTTAAGGACGTTAGAGTGGGCATCCAATTCAACCCTCCCGTAAGTTCAGTCATCACATTACAGAGATCATTTCCACGAGTAACCTACACCCCAAATTTGCACCTCTTCTCCTTATATAACAGAGATCCACCGTGGCAGGAATTATTTGTCTCCGAGACAGACAGCTCATCAGAAGCCCTGTATAACAACACTAATGCATCCCAGTGTGGGAACACATTCTCCCCCCCACTCCGGAGAAAATCAAACCACTTATAATCAGGAACAATCCCTCGCCCTCCCATCCATCCCGCTCTGTTTGCAGCACAGCCGAGCATTGTCAGGCAAAACATGTCACAGCTGACGGCTGTGTTGTGAAACTGCGAATGTGCAGGGAAATCATCATCGCTGTCAAGTTATCCCGGCGAGTTTCCCCGCGGAGCCTCGGAGCCGCGGCTGGCAAGGCTGAGCGGAGCCGGACACGTCCCTAAAGGAGCAGGACACGTCCCTGAAGGAGCAGGACGCGTCCCTGAAGGAGCAGGATGCTCAGTCCAGCCCCCGGCGCCTGGTGCTCCTTGTGGTACCCAAAACTACAGACAAGTGCTGCACAGCCACTGCATCAGATCACCTGATATGAGCAAACCAGACCTAATCAGGGCGAATTTAAAGCGGCCAAACATCCCGGCGTTGCCCTGTGCGAGGCATAATGGAGCCGTGAGACACAAACACTTTGTGCCTGCATTGTCCAACAAATGCAGTTGGTCCCTGCTCCGGTCTCGGCTGCAATTCCCACAGCACAGCACGGCTGAAGCAGCCTCTGCTCAGCCCTAACAACTACTGGGCAAAGCAGCATAGGGATGGTCGGAACTGAATAAACTCTTCCCAAAACAAAGAATGCGAGAGCACAGATGCAAATTGCCAGGATCCCAAGTACAGACAATACACGGCAATAAACGATCCTACCTTTCATCCAATCCACTACTTGCTTGGGCGTCCACTTGCTAATAGGTTCCATAACGAGAGCCATCATCAGATCACTTTATCATTCGCACCAAAATCGGGGAAAAAAGGAGAGAAAATATTGTATCAGAGCATGGCTGGGCTACGAGAGCTGTCGGATTTTACAGCGCAGTTCAAAGAGAAGATGATGCTTTGTCCCTCCAGGTTCCTCCCGCACTGATTCAGTAATGTATAAAATTACACTGCTTGATCAGCTCTGGCACCTCCCCCACTGCACACAGCCTGCAACACCCGGAGCACCGAGCCAGGAAATGGTGCAGTACAGACTTACTTACCAAAGCCTCTGCCCGCCGAGCCACCGGCACGGATAAAACATGGCATTACACACGGAGCGAGGCGCGCCGGAGCCGCTCCGCACGCCCGCTTCGCCGGAGCTGCTTTATTCCAGCGAGCCCGGGGATCTTCATCAGGGAAAATGTCACTACTGTAACTTGATAGCAGATTGTCTCGGCTTCATTGTGAATATGCTGACTGTCACTCGGCTTAAAGTGAAGATAGAAACGTCAGAATATCGCCTGGCATCTGGCAAAATGCTGAGCATCTCCATCTTTACAATGCAAAATGTTGCTGGAGTCTTGTACTATATAATCACGTAATTCAGAATGTCAAAGACAGTATGAAAAGTCTTACCCAAGAAAAAAAACTACTGGGAGAAAACTCTTTTTTTTTTTTTTTCCTGGCCACATTCAGAGACAGGATATTTCCTCCTATGAGCTGCTCATTTTGTAGTGAAAGAATGACAGCATCAAGAAGTCAATTTGTACTACTACAGCACTTTAGGATAGACAAGTACAGCAAGTATTTTGACTCTCAGTACTGGGATCGTTAGTCAATGTCTCCCTTTTGTTAGGAAGGAAAAAATGTTTTAGGTATTCCTTAATCCTGAAGTTTACCACCCTTCTGACAGATGGAGGTGCAACATTTTAATGAGATGCCAAACAGCACTTTTTGGACCCATTTGTGGCTCTCTGCACCTCATGCAGCACAAATTCTGCATCCTGTGGCTGAGAAGGTGCTGCTGGCTCCAACCTATTGCCTCAGATCTGCAGCCCCACTATTTTATCCTAAGGGGACAAACTCAGATTCCAGAAAAAAAAGGCAGAACAAAGCAGTTCCACCTTCCTCTTCAGTGATCTTCCATCAGCGCCTTTTTCTCCTGTGCTGCTCCAAGTTCCCCCAGGACAGCAGGGGAAGAGGATGATGTTGTTCCCATGTCTGCTCCCCCTGGGGCTGGGGTAAAGCGCCCAGGGTGAGATCTGTCCTCTCTCTCTCATGTGGGGGAACATGAAACACCAATGGAATATTTATCACAGAATCCCAGGATGGTTTGTGTTGGAAGGGACCTTAAAGTCCATCCAGTGCCACCCCTGCCATGGGAAGGGACATTTTCCACTGTCCCAGGCTGCTCCACGTCCTGTCCAGCCTGGCCTTGGACACTGCCAGGGATCCAGGGGCAGCCACAGCTGCTCTGGGCACCTGTGCCAGGGCCTGCCCACCCTCACAGGGCGGAATCCCTTCCTAAAACCCCATCTAAACCTACTCCCTGGCAGGTTATTCCCTGCTCTTTCAGGGCTCTTTTTTATATAGTTAAGGATGCAGACAGGCATCTTTCCCCCACTAAAGCGTCTCCAAAGAGATGTGCCATTCTCAGCTCAGTGATGCACTCTATCCTTTTTTATTTTTCTTTAGCTTTGGGAAATAGTGTGATTAGTATTCTACGATGTATTTGGAGTGCTCAGAGCACAGATCTTCTTTACAAAAGGATTCACATCAATTCTCCTTCAAGAAGGCTGAGCAGCATGTCAGCTTCCTCCCTGAGTTTTGGGAGACCACTTTCAGTAGCTTTAGTTCTGTCTAAATAGCTGTTTACAATGGACATAATAATGACAAAGCTCTCAAAGGCACAATACTTCTCTTTTTAGGCAATAGTGGGCTAGAAATGGGAATAAATATTTCTATTAGCTATTGGAAACTGTACAAGTTGTTTGGAGGCTATTTTTCTTAAAATTCTTAATCTTTTTAAAGTTCAATACAAGCATGGAAGAACTTGAAGTAAGTCATGTTGCATATGAACATGGTATTTTGACACATTTTTACCAAAAAAATCTTCATTCATGATTGTTTGGACTATTTCCCTAATTCCTGTCATTTGACAGGCATTCTATCAATGCCCCTTTGTCTCACATTTCCTACCCAGGCTTGACTGGGCACTTTTTAGATATATATTTTGACATATTTTTTAAAGAGGATGAAGCCTGAATTCAAAGCCCATCAATGTCAGTGGGCATAATTCCACTCATTTTAATTGTCCTTGGATGACAAAAGAGGCCCTAAACTATTATTTTGGAATCAGGACTTCCATTTTCACAATGAGAACCTTCTAAATCTTTCATGTCCTGTTACTGAGGCTCCTCCCCTCAAAGATGGTTTGCATTTTCATTTATTTCCACTCTTATTCACCACCATGGTGCTGGCTCAGGCAGTCACTGTAATTTGGCTGGAAGACCTTGGCTGTTAGATAAACTCCTGCGATTTTCCTTATTACCAGTGTCCTGGGGTGGCATAATGATATCTTGTATTCCCTATCTGCTTGACCAGAAATATGGTCCTGTAGCTTTAACTGTGTCCCGCAGCTGGGAGCTCTGCCGCCAGCGCGGGATGTTTTGAAACTTTCCCCAGCTCTCCTACGGGGGAGTGAGAAGGAAGGGACACTGGGTTGTTTTTTTTTTCGCTCAGTCAGTTGCTGCTGCTGGTGGCTGGTGCTACTGGTGTAACTGCTGCTTGGGTTGGTTTTTTTCCCTCCCTGGGATTGTTTTTCATCGTTTGGACCCTTTTCTTCGACTTGCTTTCTCATCCGAGAACCTGAGGAGCCCCGGGGGACAGCGGACGAGAATCGTCCAGGGAGCCACCGGAGGAACTTCACCTAGCCCATTCGGGGCCCCCGGAAAGGGGAAGCTACGCCTGAGGAAAAGGACACTAAGTTCATCAGCTGTTTCTTCAGGTTTTCTGACCCCTTTTCCCCTTTCCCTTTCCACTGTGTGGTCTGTTAATTAAACAGTTCTTTCCACTTTAGGCTGAGATATTCTGTGTTGTGGGGGGAGGGGTGCCAGAAACCTCTGCGGTGGGTGAGGCACCTGCTCGGAGTGCTTTCCACCTAGGATATTTGTCTAATCCAAGACAACCAGCCACAGTTTGCCTGTATTTTGGGATTTTACAACCTTCAGGACGTCTACTTTTTGTTCTACTTCTCGGAATAAAATATTCAAAGCTGTTAAAAAAGCTCCGTTTCTCTCCTTCCTGATGATTTATTCAGGTTTGTTCTCCCTTGCAAAGATCAGTGCACATGGCCCTGGTTTGTCACGAATCATTCCAACCCCAGGGAAATGTTCCTTCAGCTCCTCTCACGGGTGTGTTCAGCGTGCAGCCCACGGATGGCTCTACCTGGGGATTTCCTCTGCTCCTTCTTTTGTTGTTTCAAGGAAGATTTATTCCTCACGCCCCTGAGAATGTCACAAGAACATGGCAAGATCAGGAAAGGAGCCTGTGAGAGGCCACGGGACTCAGTGATGGATCCAACTGAACACCAGAAAGGCCAAATGGAGTCCAGACGTGTCCAGGCTATTTCTGGAACCACAGTTCAGGTCAGTTCAGAGCACTTTTGGGTACAGGTTGTCCACTCTGCTCGCTGAGGTGCAGACTCTGGGATGAGTAATCATGGAATCCACCCCAGCCCCGCACAGAGCTGTCATCCTGACTCGTGACACCTGAACTGAACATCCTGACACGGCTCTGAACCTCCTCCCTCACCGTTCCTGTCGGCCACGGGTCACTGCAGGGGGATCAAGTCTGAAAAGTCACTAAAAAAGGAAATTTTTTTTTTTTTAAATAGGCAGAAGTATGTAATCCCTGAAGCTATGCCATGTGTTTTTCTGCCCGTTTATTGCAAGGCTTCTGCCTAGATCTATCCCCCAACCCACCTAGCACTGCTTCCTAATGCCGACATGAAAGCAACAATGCATTCCCATGACTGTGTTTTTCTTCCAGGCTGAATGTAGCAAATCAAGAGAAAAAAGATCAAGGAACATCTTTCTCACTATTATTCTATCTAGGTCATGTAAATGAGAAATACTTTCTGACTGAAGTCGGCATAAGCATCGGAGCAAAGTGAGGCATTTGAAAGGGAGAAAGGATGCAGAGCTTTCACTACGATGCAACGTTGTTGTCAAAGGCCTATATAAAATAATCTGGTAATTCCAGCCCATAATCATCGCTGCTGCCTTTGACAGCAAAGGCCTAAGGCTGAACAGACTGGTGGAAAGGTTTGGAGTCCCTCCTCCTTCCCAGTAATAACGCTGAGAGTGCTGTAGCTTTTGAGCACTGCCTGGTATCTCTGGGATTGCTAATTAAGCCATCAGTCTCCGTATTTTCATGGTCACTGTGGGAGGCAGTTAAATGTTCTTGTGTATTTCATGGCCAGTGATAACTTTCCAATTAAGGATTATGCTCAAATCTGGTACCATAGTCACTGGAACACTCAGAACAATCATGTATTTCTTGCAGTTTTCATTTGGAAACAATTATTCTCATCTTCTTTGATGAAGAAATAACTTGCGTGTTGTGAAACAAGTCCTTTAAGAGAGGGTTAGTTTAATAAAATCTTGACATGGCATTTGATGTCCATTATGGAAAAACAAGAGTGTGCAGTTCCAGACTAAGTAAGTCATGAATGCCCTGGAAAAGTGGTATGTAATGTTATAACATAGGACATCTATAATTTATATTATTAATGGAAATGTAAGCAAAATCTCTAAGGAAATTACTGTTGAACTCTTGGTTATCATTAAAGCTTTTTATCATGTAACATTCATAGATTAAACAGCTGCTTTTTGTGGAAAAGAACATATTTTTTAAAAACAGAATGGAGCTAAATTGTCAGTTTTGATCAGTTCTGTTCTAAGCCAGGTTCTGCCTGATGTTGCGTCCCTTGAGACACTTGTTGAGAAATGGCAAGAAAAGCGCCTCTGGTGAAGCTGCATGAGAGCAATAAAACTGCTGGGAGCAGCAAAACCGGGCTTAGGTTTGGGATAGGGATTGACAGATTCTCCTGTTTAATGATAAACCTTGGCCTTGCTTAACCCTGGCTTTACAAATCGAGGGCTTGGGCTCTGACTGTTCTCAAGGACAGCCCAGCTCAGGAGAGCTGAGGAAGGTCCTGTGCTCTGAGCAGCCTGAACAGGGCTGTCAGGAAAGGGTTCGGATCATTCCCAGCTCCCAGAGAGGACCAGCAGGAAAGGGCTCCATGATCCATCAGTTTGCATCATTCCTAGCTCCCAGAGAGGGCCAGCAGGAAGGAGCTCCATGATCCATCAGTCCTTGCTCCAGACCTCAGGATATTCCGAGCTGGGAGGGACAGGGATGAAGTCCAACTCTTGGGTGAATGACCTATCCAGGGACTGAATCCACAGCCGCGGTGTTCTCAGCACCAAACTGAGCCAATAATCTCTTGGGTGGACATTGCCTTGCTGTGTCCAGAAGCTGTGGCTGCCCCTGGATCCCTGGAGTGTCCAAGGCCAGGCTGGACAGGGCTCGGAGCAGCCTGGGACAGTGGAAGATGTGGAAGGGGTGGGATTGGATGAGGTTTAAGGTCCTTCCCACCCCAAAGCATCCATGGCGCTGCCATTCCCCAGCACAGGGCGCAGCTGGTGCTGGAGCTTTCCCTGCCGGCGGCAGCAGCAGCCCCGAGTGTCCCGAGTGGAATTCCACCGGCGGTGTCCCCACGGGGCCGTGGGCAGCGGGGCTGTCCCGCGGGATGGAGAGGATGGAGTTCCACATTCTGGAGTGCCATCTGCTGGCACCGCACCCGGCAGCAGCTCCGGCAGGACCGCAGCGGGCACTCGGCAGCCTCCCTTTTAATAAACCCGGATTAATTAATTAATTAATTTGCCGCACTTAATTTTCACCGCTGGCGCTTACTGTTGCAACAACTTAGGGTATTTTTGCCACAGGAACCCACTGTAGCCTTTGTTCTTCTGCCACAGGTACTAATATCCAAGTTTTTACATGGACCCTCATTAGAAATTTATATTTTTCATGCTCCATTAGATGATAAAACTGTTTTAATAATGTGCATTAGTCATAATTTATGATCCTTTACATTAATTGGGTATTAAAATACCATTAACAAATGGTTTGGAAATCGGGGCTAACATTACAAAAATGCAAGAAATACTCAGTTTCTCAGGACTATAGAGAAATTATTTCATTATCACTTGCTAAAAAATATGTCTTGACATGGCTGAGATGGTTTTGTGCACTGCTTTTTTCTCAGTATATTTTAGTGTTCACAAAAGCTCCCACTGACCTCTCTTGAGACTGAAATCCTCTATTTAGCCACAAAATATGTACATTATGGACAGAGGCACTGCAAACTTCCGCCTGTCTTGCATCACTTTCATCATAATATCAGCTCTTTTATCAGGAGCTGCCCTTTAGCTGTTGTTACACTTCCTTGACATCAAGAGCAGCTTTTCTATAAAACAGATTCTCTAGATTACACATCTCTGGGGAAAATGATCACTTTTTGCAGCCCTATTCAGAGTTTTAAATGCAATTTAAGTGCATTAATGTCAAAGATACAACGTAGAAAAATTAACCAAAAAATATCATTTTTCTCTAACAGAAACCTACTGATTTCAGTGAAGACATTATGAAGTTACAATTGGGATAATTTTTTCTCATAGAAGATGAACTTTGTGTACTTTGACTCAGAATGCAAATGAGCAGAGAACACTGAAATATTTTCACATGAAGGGAAACAGGATCGTCTGGTCCCAGCCTGTTTGCTAATATCACCAACATGTTTAGAGTCTCCCAAAGAGCTCCAATAAGAGGGAATGCTCCAATGTGGAAATCACCGTGACAATCTTCAAAGCAGAGATATAAGAAGAAAGTCCCTTGAAGCAGTGCCAGTGGGAGAGGAAAAGGAAGTTTCCACGTGAGGACTTGTGCCACCACCACGAGTCACAGCTTCCTCCCCGAATAAGCTTCATGAGGACACAGATATTTGGGTAAATTGTAACTCTGAGCTGCTGCAAAACACAGAGCACAGGAGCCTCATCTGCTTCACTGATCTCTTCAGTTTGCCATCCCCAGTTTGGCAGGCAGGGGAAAACTGCAGACAGATCCTTTGTTATAATTTTTTCTACATGGGATTACTCCAGGAAGAGCTAGAGAGCTCTGCTCAGTTCAGAACTGACTAGAGAGTGTAACTAAATTAAGGAGAAACAGGGAAATATCTTGCAGCAAGTCTCTTTGAGCCTCACATGCAGCTTCAGAGGGATCCTGTAGCGCTGGGCAGGCAATTCCATGCTCAGAATGGATTCACTCTTAATTCAGTTTCCCATAACATGGAGCTTACAGTACTGACAGTCACGGGGTCAGCATGGGAATTTCTGAAGGCAAAACTCCAAATATGTTCCAGCTTAACAGAAACCATAGGTGTGATGCCAAATTTATTACATGTGGATCAATGGCCTTGATTTTGTAGGTATTATACAGGTCAGACTAAATTTTCAGAACTCTCATTTTTGGCCCTAAAATCCTAGGAATTTTAAAATTTGACTGCTGCCAAGTCCAGCTTCTTTTCTTTGAAGAAAACAAAATATCAGAATATTTATTACTACAACATGTATCATTTCCTGTCAATATATCCATATTCATTTATATACAATATGATTTGTATTTGCCTTTCCCCTTCTTCTAGTAAATAAAAGGAAAATATTTATTTGATAAAAATGGAATAAATGTTCAACATACTTCCTCTGCAATAATCGCATAACACCATTTAAGCAATAAACCATCTGATTCTCACTACATTAGGTAAATGACATTACTTTGGGGAAAAAAACAGTAATAAGGAAAACTTGACAACAGTAATAAAACTTCCAAACTATTGATACCATATTCCCTCATATTCATTATTTACTGGCTGGAAAGTTGGCTTTGAAGCACAGCTGCCTGTTGATTTTCCTAATGCATTCAGGGAACCAACTCCGAATATTCCGTGATTCTGTGAAACTTGGGCTATGCATTCTGTGTGACATTTTTTGTTCAAAGACAATATCCAGCAAATTTGCAAATGGACTTCTTTGCCATCAAGAGACCCTCAGTGTGGAGGGAGAGGAGGGACAAGCCCATGTTCAAGTGTCCAGAAGAGTCTGGGTGCATATGGGCAAAGGTGTGGAGAAAAACCACTGAGAAAAACCACTTTATTCTTTTGTGTTCCATCATTATCTCCTTTTCTGCCATCCCACGGCAAAATGTGCCTCAAAGATATGTTTGAGCATGGGCTTCAATACTAAAATAGTCATTTTGCCTTGCAGAGATATGTGATGAGGTGACCCAGGATGCGCTGGCAAGGGGAATGTCAGATTCATAAAATTGTGACAATTATTATTCCGCCGTCTTCATTATCCTGTGTGATTTTCGGTCCAGGCTTGTCTTTCATGTTGCCAAGTGACTGGTGACAGGAAAAGCTTTTCTTCAAGGCATTCTCAAGATGGCTTTTTCTTTATCTTAGCATCTCTGCAAAGCCCTGCTATTATTAGGTTTTTCTAATGCCTTGGTTAAAACCTCAGAGATTATGCTCCTACTTTATACTCCAGTAGCCTCTTCATTCTCCATGTTTAGTTAGACTCAATATTTGCTTGGAGGACTGGCTGTGACTACAGAGATATTCCCAGCGTGTGACTGGAGCCAAGTTTCGTGTCGCCTCGATACTGAGAGCAGGAATAGAGATACAATAATCTGAAAGCTAGAAAAAGAAAATTCATGTGGGCCATGAACACCTGCAAGGCTAACCTGTCATGAAAACATCTGCTGCAGCCTTCACCATGGTGACTTCAGAGAATTTAGTATGTGGAACTTCCTATCCTGTGCATGATGAAACCTCGGGTTTGAACGCAGAGCGGGACATTTTTGATCCTCTCTGTAGTCACACACTGGCATGAGTTAAACACTGATCCGAAAGAAGGATGCAGAATAAAAAGGTCTCTTCCCTTCAGCCTGTCTCTCCAAATTAACTTGATTTGCTGTTTAGAGACCAAGGAGATGATGGTGATGTGTCCTGTCGTGTTTTCCTCTGCATCCCAGCAGCATGCCCTTTGCTCTTCACCAGGAGCTTTGCAGCAGCAACCAGCTTTCCTCCCGTAATTAATTTCTCAGGGCTCTTCCCTTGCTCTTTCCATTCCAAACAGCTCTGCTCTCTCTTACATGCAACAGTAGCTTTATTTTGAAAGAGCTTGGCAAGCAAACAACATCATGTTTTCCTTTTGGACAATCTGAAACCATGTTAGATGGTGACAAGCCGTGCTCTGATCTAGCCGAGGAAGGTACAAACTAATTGCCAAGAGCTGGGAAGCTCTGTAGCTGTGCTTCAGAGTCAGCTTTCAGTTCTCTCTCGCTTTCTTGTAGTCACAAATTGCACCAGCTCAGCTCCAAAATAAAGAGCTGCCATCCAGAAACCTCGTTTGTGGGAAGGGCTGTCAGAACCCTCAGCCATCTGCGGCTCCTGCTCCCCTTCCAGCTCGCGGTGCTCCTTCCTTCCATCGCAATTCCCGACAGCAGGCACAGCCCTCCTGGCCCTCTGAGGGGAGCACGGGGTGCTCTGCAGCCCCCAAACACCAGCCCTGCCATGAAAATCCAGCACCAGATCCCTTGGGGCAGGGCTTTTGACAGCCACTGCAACTGCAGTTCTGTAAATACTCTCTGATTTCTGATATATCCACCCCACAGAGCGTTTCCTCAGGGTCTGTGTCCTCCAAGCCTTCCAGCAGCTACTTTCTTCTTCAGGTCTCCATGAGGAGTCTGTCTTCTCTTTCACTGCCTCTTCAGAGTGAGAGAAACCTGCATTTTTAGCTCTTCTCTTATTTGGGCTTGTTTTGCCTGTGAGAATGGTTAGAAACGCACATATCAAAATATCCCATCCTAAAACAAGGAGCCAAGAGTTTTACCACAGATGTGCCCATGACCAAGCCTTGCCTTGGAGTCTCCCACATGTCCACCAGCAATTCCAGAGGTCACTGAGGTTCACTAGGTTTGTTTCTCAACCTTCTGTTCATTCCCAGATGAAACCAGTCCACCAGCTCCAGGACTGAGCTCTTCTCCCAAGGAAAGCCTCCCCTGCAGTTTGAGCTGCTGTGGATTTATTTTTCCATTCAGTGCAGCGGCAGCAATTTCTGGCTACAAAGCCTCCCTGCAGGTGTTACCGTGTGAGCCAGGGCTGGGAGAAGGTGAGACAGGTGAGAAACCTGTTAAGAACTTGACTCTTATTTCCTGGTCCCTGCAGACAAGGCCCTGCGTCTTCTGCCTGGAAGATCGCGAGGATTTTAGTGACTATTTCAAGTTATAATGTTTAAATAAAAATCAAAGTCATATATTCCAATATTATCTCCCTCTTCCTCATAATTCCTCCAAGGCTCATCTCAGGATAATAACTTTCCATCATGTGAGGTACCCATTTAACATTTTCTTAACTCTTTGGGGAAGGGGCGTAACTGTGCAGCCATCTTAAATCAACTTGAAAGAGTTAGAAAAAATATCGGTTCCATTCATCTATCTGTAAAACTATCCATATTATCTCCATCTATTATTTATAAATTCATTTTGCATTCTAAACTAAACCCCACACCGTCACTTATGTTTAATGCTGCCCGCCCATTTTCCTGATGAAGTGCCACATTTGCTGCATTTCTGCATCACATCTTTTTAATAAATGTCTAATTTCTGCAATCATGTATCTTGCTAAAAAAGTTCTTACTCCTTTTGTATAGCTCGCCAGTTTTGCTGTATTGCTGCTCTCTCCCAGTACATCATCGTGAAACTTAGCAGGACATTCCTCATGTTAATTGAACATTCTGCCCATATATGCAGATATTTATAATCTCCTGGGGGAAAAACTGTTTTAGTGGCTTTTCACAGCACAATTCATTTTCTTATTTCTACTTATCCACAGAAAATGTTTGGATTAAAAATAGCTTAGGCTGAAAACTTTGTTGAAAGCTTTTCCCCCCTAAAATTATAAATGACATGTTTTCACACTTAAACAAAAATATATATCATTAGCTGTGAAAACAAGTGACATAAAAAATGGATTATTTTAAAATTATATTAATTTATTGAAAATAACTTTGTACACTGCTTGTTAATAGATCTTTGATGAACTTTTCTGGTAACACATCATCCTGGTTGGAATTCTAAAATACATATTAGAACTCAAAAGTTAATTATTTTGCGATTAAATTCCCACCAGAATCAAGACTTTTCAGGAATTGTGACTCACATGTTCCTATCTTTCCAGTTTTGGGTCTGCTTGCAGACTGTAACCCTGTTTATTGAAACAGCATTTTCAAATCCTTATATTTATCACAAATGTATGGCTTAGACACTAACATCTCCCCCAGGCAAATAAATTTTTTATGCTGAATATAAGCATTCCCCTTTGTACAATTTTAGCTGTACCAAGTTAATAGCTCTAAAATATGACTTGATTTGAATCTCAATTTCCAAACACTGCTTTGCCAGAGCAGCACCTACAAAGTGATACAAAATCAAGGTGAGTTTTTGTGGCCTTGCACCAGCCCATGGATGTGACAGGGAGAAGGCTGACATTAGAAAGCAATACAGAATTAAACTTCCATTTCCTGGAACTCAGTTCATCCCCTTTATGGGCCTGTTGGGTCACTCTTGTGGTTAAGAGCCAATCATGACTATTTGAATATTCCTTTCCAGTCAGTTGTGTCCCTTCTCTGTGTCCCGGAAATTTCAGCTGGATCACATTTTTTAGTTGGCTCAAGAAAATAATATCATTCTGTATTAAAAACGATCATAGCAAAGTTAGATTTATGTCCATGAAGAATTTTGTTGCCTGGAGTAAAAAACCCTTCGGACTGAAAACTTTCCCTTCTCTTCCTACAGACACAAACGAGCTGTGGCAATCAGAAGGAATTCATGTATTAAACCACTTAAGCACACCATAAGGGCCTGCTTTGACTTGGAAAGTGGTTATGTTAATTAGCTTAAATTTGCAAGAATTTGACTCAATAGGAACAACTTGACATTTAGTTTGAAAGGTCTAAATGTTTCTGTAGAGTTCAGACACCAGTACTGCCGGTAAGATATTCCTCTTTTTTTTTCCCTTTCCCAAATGACGCCACGAATACAAAAAGTTCATTTGCAAATGTTTACCTAAAATAAACGACTTACAGGGGGCCTATCAAGGCGGCTGACACAGATCCCGATTAAGTCGAATCCCGGGCAATAGACTCTGCCATGAAGTTGGGCTATTTGCTTTTCTTCAATCCTCCCTGGCTTTAGACGCTCTCAAATCTCTCCTAATCCTTGCTGAAGGGCACAGCTAATTAACCTGGGAATGGCCACCGCTGCTTGGGCAGACTCCAGCGGCACACCTGCACAGCACCACCCTGCAGATGCTCAGGGATGCTCCAGGATGGCACAAAGGCTCCTTCCTCTCCTTCCTCTCCTTCCTCTCCTTCCTCTCCCCTTTCTGAAGCCCCACAAAGGATCTCTCTCCTGCTGCACAGCATCAGAGACGCGCTGCTCGCTGGGCTGGACCTCCCACATCCCACCGGGAATTATTCATTTATTTCTTTGCGTGCTTCACACTTCCAAAGCACATTCCTGACTCTCGTTGCTCTGTTTCTCTGCCCTCTTTTCCCGCAGCAAACAAATGATGTCCGGCATTTCCTTTGTCACTCAGTTTTCCCGTGGCTGTTGAAATCCTGCTTTGAGCACCGCTGATCTGAAACTGCACAAGTGACCACAGCTTCGCTCCCCACTTTTTTAATTCGCAGAGTCAGAAATTGATTAGTTAATGGAGCTTAAGCTCCGTGGCTTGCAGCACCCTGCACCCTTTCATTAGCTGTGAATCCAAGATAAACACAGTGATTTAGGGCTGCTGAGCAAATTCATCAGCTCCGTAGCATGACAGGTCGCTGCTGCTTTTGCTTTGGGAGCTTTATTGAAATACATTGCTCACAGCTACTATTTTTTTCCCCATATTATATCAAAAAACGCTTTTTTTAATATGATGTGTTAGGGCACAGTGGAAGCAGCAGCTTCCAGAGAGGCAGGGGTGGGTGCTCCCCATGGAACAGAGTCACAGCCGGGACTGAGGGGGCCCAGGGAGGCTGGAAAGGGGTCCTGGGCTGCAGGGCTGGGAGAAGAAAGACCTCAGAAGGACAAGAGTAGGGAAGAGAATGTAAGAGTATGTCAGTCTGGGGGCAAAATGAAGCAAAATGTCCATATGAGTGCAAAATATTTTATTATTTTATAATTAAATGTATGAAATATATATTTTTCATTGGAAAATAAAGCGATCAAAGTAAGTTATTGATACAGACGAACATTGAGGAGTAACATTAATTAAGGTTTCATAAATGGGAATTCCCTGGTCAGCAACACTTTGATATTGTCAGGACATTCAAGTCCCACAGCCCATCCCTGGTGCAATAAATACAGCATTTCTACCACCTCAAACACTGACTGCTGGAATTACAGCTGTGGGGGTCACTTTGTGTGCGAGTTACTCCTGTGCTCTAACATGAAACAGCCACCAAAAGTCAGCCTCTTCCAGCCAGGACTAAAATGGCTTTTGATATGATTCAAGACACTTGCCCTGACTTCCTGTGCTCTTATCTTGCATTTAAAAGGAGGCAATTCTATTTCTGCCCCAAATGCTGCTCCAAGTGCCTCATCCCAGCAGCTCTGCCTGTTGATAACAGCCTGGTGACAGTGGCTACACCTGTACTGAACCAGATTTGGAATTTTGTGTCACCTCAAAGGAGATTAAAGGCATTTCCTAGATGTGGTTGCTCCAGAAGAAGCATCCATTAGGAACCCAACAGTACAAACTCCATCATCAGAAGATAGATAGTGATTGGGAAATAACCTTCCCCTCCTCTTACAAAATCTTCCCTTTAATGTCACATTATTCCATTTAATCTGGGCTGAGATTGAAGAAGATGATATGTAGAGGAAGTAAAACAGGTTGGAAACAATAATGTAGTGATACCACGAGTAAGACTTCATTAAAAGAAATTATTTAAACAAATAGTGATTAATACAAGAGCTGTCTTCTTCCATGAAAGAAATCATTTGCATTTAAACAAATTCCTCTGAAGATGAAAGAAAACAAGGTTACAATAAAGGGGAAAGTATTTGGCATCCAACCATCGATACTTCAATTTTATTGTTATCTCAAAGACAAAGATGGCAGATTACTTTGTAAACATATTTCTTAACAGGGTAATTTTCTAATGAATGATAGCAGTCTGTGGTAAGATCTACACTTACAAAGTCTTGCTGCAAAACAAACGTGGTGCTACGGGACTGAACAAAGTAGGATGTTTTATCTACAAAACACAGTGGCTCCTTCCCAAGGAGGACACTTCACCTGATTTAGGATTCTGCAGCGACGGCTGCAACTCTTTGCCTTCTCCTGAAACCCCACCTGCAAACTGATGGATGGATCAGCCAAGCAGGGATGGGAATTGTCTCACGGATTTCCTTCCTGCTGAAATCTGGCAGTGCCAGGACAGGCATTTTTAGCTGAACTTGTACTTTTGGGAGGTCACATGAAGACCATGTTTTTAGCAAGACACCCAAAGGGCTCCAGTGGGGTTTATATTGTTTGCGTAGTTCCATGCTTTCCTTTCAGGAAGTGCCTGTGGTTTACCATGGGTCAAAGGATTTCCTTGGAATCTTTCAGATATTCACCCTTCTTCTTCAATGGGCATGTGGAGCTACTGAGGACCAAGAGGTGCTTTGTACTGCTATTTTATTTGTAAAATTGATTTCAAAGGTTTTGTCTTCACCTCTGCTTTTAGACACTGTATCCTTTAGAATTAAAATTATGGTTCTCTCCCTCGTTCTTTGCTTCCTCATGTTTGGTTTTGTTTCCATTTTTATTTTTAAAATATTTTAACTTTTTCTTTGTACTATAAAACTCCCTATGCTAGGAATACTAATGGAAAATAAATATACAATTATCTCCCTCTTTTTAAAAATTTTTGGTGTATTGCATTTTCATATACTCCTCGAGCTCATAATTTTCCCTGCTTAGTGTATGAAAAATTATCAAAGGCAATAAAAATGAAAGGAAACAGCATCCCTGATTTTCTTAAAAATATCCCAATAAGTAAAAAAGTGGAACAAATCCTTAAAGAATCAACCCAGCCAGGCTCTTTTCCATTTTTTTCCCATAAGCACCACCTGTTTTTTCCATACCAGCACAAAGGACATATTTACAGATTCAGTTTATGGGAGCTTTGTTTATGCACTGGGTGAGGATTAACAACTCGTTTTAATTAATATGGCAAAACCAAGTTCAAAGAAGGCAGAAAATTTGTAAATCTTGTAAGACCTCTAATTCTGGCTGTGCTTTTAGATGCAGAAAATGTGCCGCACGGAATTTTCCATATTAACATTTTTCCTAAGGTTTGCACACTAATCCTTCCTCCATCACCATTTGACACAGAACCTCCTGTTTTAGTGGATCTTTAATTACACCCTCGTGCTCCAAATTTTTAGTGTGCCTTTATAGTATTTCTGTAAAATGAGCATCACTGTTGTCATTTTGGGTGTTCACTGAGCAGAAAACCTGGAAAAGAGCAGGCACCTGCAAGGACTTGCTTTTCAGGGCAACTTTTACCCCTGAAAATTCAATGGCATCAACAGGAAAAGAAGGACACACATATTTTGGTGGAAACAACTCAGATTTTAGAAGAATAATCACATCAAACCACTCTAACCTTTCTTTGTGGCAGATTAAGGGGCCTTGTGGAGACCTGAGTAAATGTAACGTATCTTGACTTTAGCAGGGCTTTGGAATGGTCAGACACATTCCTGGAGTGAAACTGAGGGGACAAAGCCTCACGGCTGCCTAAGGAGCTGCTCAGGAAACTGGTAATACACTTTTCTAACAAAAGGAAAGGACCAGCAGGGTTTTCCTGTGGTCACTCTTGAGCCTGAAGTTTAATAAATCTCATATGAGGGTTTAACTTATCAAAGATTCAGGATGAATGATAGCAAGAAATTCCCAAAGGAAGGATGGTCAACCACTAGATTAACTCCAGGCTTTTCAACACTGGATTCTCCATAAAATTTCCCAAGCACAAGTTGGACACTTTGGGGACAAAGGGACAGATTCAATCCAGGTCCCTTATGGCTGATGCCAGGTAGCCACATGATTTAATGCCTTGGAGCAGTGTAAGGACCAAATTACTTGTCTGAGATTGGGAATTGCAAATACAAAAAATCCAGGTGAAAATGGGCTCTTTCCCACCCTGTGTCTACTCCTTCTTGAACGGCCATTGGCTCTGGAGCTCACGCCAAGGTCTGGCTTAGAGCTACATCCTTTAAAACATCACCTAAATAATGGCATCGTGAATTAAGCAAAGCTGTCCTGGGAAAGGGCTCTCTGGAGCAGGTTGGGTTTGCGTCTGTGGCTTGCTCAGTGTTGTCCAGATGCCATAAAAAGCCAAAGAAATGGAAATAGCAGCCATTGCTCTAAACTGTGGGACACATCAGCTCCCACTCCACATCTAGGAATTCTGAGTGCTCCTCACAGAGACTTCTCTGACCTGCATGATCTGCTAAAAGTCTGAGAACATAGGAGCTGCTGGGAGAGGGAAAGCCCATGGGATGGGCGATGAGAAGCCCTGTGAGATCCTACAGTTGGGCTCCTGACTGTGGAATCCATTCCCTGTCGCACGTGGGGCGATGCAGATGTTCCCAGCTGTGCCCAGCTGTGGCAGCAAATACCCACACCCAGCCACAGCCCCGACGCTTTCCTGCCATGCAGAACCACACCGGGTAAGGCACTAATAGTGAGCTGGGCTAATCAGTTTAATGAGCTCGTACAGACTGGCTACATCACAGAGTCTCACTTTGAAGCTAATTCCCTCATGGAAGGACTCCTTTCATGTCCCAGACCAATCTGCCAGCCCCTGTTCATTGAAATGTGTCATTAATAAAGGAGGAAGCATTTGGCTCTGGTGGCAGGAGAAGAATATTTGGTTTATTTCATCCTGCCATAGTTTTTTTCCTCAAGGTTTGTCTCCTTGAGAGGCAATACCAGCAGGAAAATACATAACATGAAATTCCTTCTGGAGCCTGTCATTCCTCTGCTGCAAACAGCAGCAGCTTTGTTAACCTGTACATTCCGTCTCCTATATCGTAATGAGCACTACTGTGATCTACAAACCTTTTTTTGGGGCCACAAGTCTGCAAACTAGTTTCTTTGACAACTTAAATACACATCTCATGTCTCCTTCAAGAACGATTCTATGAGTTTTTTGATGAAAACTATAGAAAAAGCACCCGTGAGCCCATTGTTAGTCAAATTAGAGCCCTTGAAATATTACTTTCTATTATTCACTATTTTAAAGGAGTTTAATAAGCTGCATTTTATCAAACACCACTGTATTTTTCAAAGGATTTTAGAGAGACTGTCTCACCATTTTTGTTTCCCAAGCTGCAGATAATGTGAGAAGAAAACGTACCAAGTTTCTCAGGAATCATTCCAGAGCTCATTCCAAACCAATTATTTTCTATAAAAGTGGTGGTGTAGAGGTTTTGTGGTTGCTGTATTTAATTTTTACAGAGCAAGTGTTGATGGCACACAGAGGAAGGGAATATATTCAGGAGACAAAGCACCAGAGTAGAAGATTTAGGGTTTAAATATATGGGCTATCCCTAAAATCCTGTTACTAAATTCAGGATGTTTACTACACCATAGAATTATAGAATGGTTTCAGATGGAAAGACCTTAAAGATCATCCAACTCCAACTCCCAAAAGGGATGCCACCCCTAGTTCAGAAGCCAATGTTAAAATTTTTAAACAATGTAAACAACTTCTTGCCATTTTAAAATAAACATAAACAATGACTGCTTTTCTTCTCCCTGCGTACAGAGAACCAGCAGCGATTCTTCTATTTCAGTCCCGCAGAAATATTTACTCGTAGTTCTTACTAAAGCACTGCACAAAATTAATTGCACGTTTAATATTTTAATGTCGTGACTTTCAGAGAAAACTGTTTGGAGTAGGGACATGGCCTATCTAGAGGGTTTGTAATGAACACAAGTCTCAAATCTGATTCAGACTTCTCAGCGTTCCCACAGCTGAGCCAATACAGTGATTTTGTAGGATTTCTACCACACAATCCATCAAGGTGGGTAGGCAGTGTCAGCCTTCCTGCTCCTTTGTTGATGAGGTTTCCTTTTGGGAGGGAAATGGAGCTCAAAGGAGGGTTGGCACTGATGCACACGGCTGTACCTGGATCCCCGTCAGGACACAGCGAGCGAGTGCGTGTGGTTTGTGTTGTCACCGGCTCTGACCATGGCCCCAAGGACGTGTCTGGCCCCGTGGAGTACCTGCCCTGTGCTGCTCACCTGGAAACACTGACATTTCCTCATTCCCAGATCAAACATATCCATCCAGGGCAATGAGATTTATTTCTTGAGTGCCACAATATTCAGGCAAATGAAATGCTGGGCGCTCATGGAGCTTTTTGGGGTTCACTGGGCACAATCTCCCCGTGAGCCTGGGCCGCACAGCCCAGGGGGGCCACAGAGATGGCCGTGCATAGAATCACTGAATGGTCGGGGTTGGAAGGGACCTCAGGAGATCACCCAGGCCAAGGCAGGGTCACCTGGAGCAGGTGACACAGGAACAAATCCAGGTGGGTTTGGAACGTCTCCAGACAGGGAGACTCCACACCCACCCCGGGCAGCTGCTCCAGGGCTCTGCTCCCTCCATGGAAAGAAGTTCTTCCTCGTGTTGAGGAGGAACTTCTTGCGTTGTAGTTTATGGGCACTGCTCCTTGTCCTGTCCCTGGGCAGAGCCCGGCACCACCCTCCTGGAGGCATTCACACGGACTGCCGATTCCTTCCCTCGCTCTCCCCGGGATCCCGGGCGCCGCTTTCGGGGAGCGCTGCGGGGGCGATGCGGGCCGGCCCCGCGGCCCAGGCGGTGCGGGTTCCGGGGCCGGGCCGCCCTCAGGCTGCCCCGTCCCTCGCCGTGCCCG
>VZRL01004683.1:71164-126798 GCA_013397895.1 Origma solitaria | reverse complement strand
CGCCTGCGCCGGCCGGGGCCGCTGTGCGCGTGCGCGGAGGGCCCGGCGGCGGCCCCGAGCCTCAGGCAGTGTCACGGGGCCTGGGAAACACCCACGGCATCCCCGGCCTCAGCGCCAGCCCAGCCTTGCCTTAAACGCTCCAGGGACGGGGGCTCCACCACCTGCCTGGGCAGCCCGTTCCAGTGTCTGACCACCCTTTCTGTGCAGAAATTGTTCCTAATGTCGATCCTAAACGTCCCCTGGCACAAGTCCTCTCATCGCTAAGTGCCTCAGTCTCCGGTGCCGCAGTCACAGAATCTCAGAACCATTGAGGTTGGGAAAGACCTCCGAGAGTCCAACCTGGGACTGATCCCCACCTTGTCACCCAGCCCAGAGCACTGAGTGCCACGTCCTTGGACACCTCCAGGGATGGCGACTCCACCACCTCCCTGGGCAGCGCTTCCAATGTCTAATCACCCTTTCTGTGAAGAATTTCTTCCTGATGTCCAACCTAAACCTACCTTGGCATATCTTAAGACTGCATCCTCTTGTCTTGTCCTGGGTTCCCTCAGTCCTCAGTATCCCCAGGGCCTCAGTGTACCTGTGCTGGCACGGGTGTGGAAGGAGATGATCTTCAAGGTCCCTTCCAGCCCAAACTCCTCCATGATTCCATGGTGTTGGCCTGTTGTGGTGCTGGGCACAGCCAGTCATGGTGGCCTTGTGCTGCCACACTTTTATCACTCAGGTGTTTGAGGATGAGAAGGAAGAAGTGTCCTTGGCTGTGCTGTTTTGGAGATCTTACCCCTGGAAGTGCTTGTGTGGCACTCACTGCCCCAAGCAATCCCCAAGCCTGTCCCCTGCCCTCTTACCCTGGGGCTTCTCATAGTGTAGATAAGACCACACGTAACGCACCCAAAGGAGTTCTGTGTTCTCCCAGCTGGAGTCCTGAAGCGGCTCACGTGTTCAGAATAACGCTGCCTTTTAAAGTTCCTTCCCTTTTTTCTGATATAGGTATTACAAAACATGTACATGCTTTATTTAAAACATGTGACTAATCCAGCTGCAGTCAGGAGTCTCATTGGCATCAAAAAAAGCAGGATGGGATGCATAAACCTGCAGAGTTGTGGTCATGGGTTATTATGTTATTAAATTACTGAGGGCTGGCTAATTTGTCTTTAATAAAGGGCTGCATTTCATAGGTGGGACTGTAATACAATCCTACAAATGCTGTACTTAGTGGAGAGGGAAGCAATTATGCTGCGAGTCACGGATATTTTAAAGTAGTTTTACAGGCTGGTCTGTACATTACACTTAGCCAAGCATCAGCCTCATCTACTGCACTTGGCATGAGTGGTTGTAACTGGTTTGGCCTGTGTAGAAAAGAGGCACCAGCCTGCAAATTCACATTATTAGATGTTGTTGCTTGATGTGCGTCCGGTATCTCCACATACTGGACATACTTACTGTGTAAGTTGGGGGTTTGGTTGGTTGGTTATTTTCTTTCCATTTGGGATGTACAAAATATGGTGAGTTTTTGGCAGCCGTGGAAAGTGAACGAGGGGATTTCAGTTCAAGTTTCTAAAGCTGGAGGAATAGTGTCACTACAGCAATCTGTTTTATTTATGTCTATAGTAGCTTTCTTACCATAGTTCCAGTTTTGTCTCAGATTTATATTGGCACTAAGACTTGTTATTTTTTGCTTCTGAAGATCTGTGGAGGGAATAAAAAAAGATAAATTGGGATTGTGCTGATTTTCTTGTTGTACCTGTTACAGATGGAGAGACTAAAACAGAAGTAGGCTTTGTAAGGTGCCTTTTTTCTAGGCAAATGCCTGTTTGGAGCTGAAGTTAAAGAAGAAGACTCTCAGAAACTGCTTGTTCGCTTTTATCACCCTGTGTTAATCCCTGACAGTTTTAAAATGTGTTATACCATAAATATTTTTATACTTAGCTACTTCATGGTGGCTTGTACTCTGAGTTAATTGATTTATTTATTATTTATTTGACATCCAAGACTAGTTTCTAGAGCTGTTTGAAGTGAGTATAATTATAGGTTTGTTTCCTATTTTTCAAATTAATTAGTATTAGTGTAGCATTCTGTAAAGATTTACCTTGTAAATGTTTACTTGGTTCAGCAATCCTAACATTTAGAGACTTCTGGAGACTAAGATCATACTGCTATACATTGTAGGCAGAAGTTATTTTTCCTTCTTATGTTTCTCCTTTTTTTTCTTTTTTTTCACACCAGATCTTTCAAGTAATTGCAGAACAGCTCAGTAACTCCTGAATTATTTGATTACATTATTTTTCCCATTTTCTTATGGTTATTCTTTCTTTTGTGGTACTCCTTGACATCGAATTGTTTCCATTAGTTGCTAAAAATGAGTGATCTGGCTTCACCAGGTCTCCCTGGAGAGATCCCTGATTTTTGAATGTCGGATGAAGTAACTGGGGTGGAAGGGCTGGGCATTTGCAGCAAACACTGTGGGATCGTGCACTGAGTGCCTGTTCCATGAAGCAAACGCACCACAGCTTCAGGAGCAAACTCTGCTCTAGGGCTTCTCCTCTCCACTCATTCTCGCTCTTCCCACAGAAGGGATGGAAGGTGAATAGTGGGGAAAAGTTCCTCAAACAGCTAAAGAAGCCTGAAGAAGTTCAGCTGTAAGAATAGCCCCAGTGTCCTCTGACGAGGAGCTGGTGATGGTCGCAGGGTGTCCATGGAATTGTCCTTGGGACAAACTGAAGGCCATGGAGTTCCCATCTTTGTCCTTATCAGTCACCACCCTGGCATCTCCCCCTGTCCCCAGTGCCTGACAGCACTTGGGCTCCATTTACATCTCCCAAACCACGACACAGCAGAGGGTCTTACGATGAGCAGCTTTTTTTATTTGTGTTCAGTTCAGAAAGGCAGTGAGGAACATCTTGAAGAACATTATGGGTTCACAGTAGGCTCAGGGATGGGAGACCACCAGAGTGAAGAGTTATGCAGTGTTGGTTTGCCTAGGACACGTAGCAGGGGCAAGGCAGTGCTTGGAAAACCTGCTTTTTCAGCTGCCATACATTATTCTCTGCGCTGTCACAGACACCAACACACTTGGCCAAGGCTGCTTTATTTTATTAGAGCAGGCAGATATTGAATCCTTAAATACTGCTTTGCCTCCTCTGTCTTTTATTAAAGTGAAAATACAACTTACATTCATGGAATTTGTTTGCATAATGCTTTGCCTGATTTTTATTAAATTTCACAGAGTTCTTTTCTGTAACAAACTCTCTTTTCAGTGCCAATGTGTTGCCAGCCAGCTGGGCACCCGGCTTCCCAAAAGGTCATATGCATGTTTGCTAAGCTTGGCAAGTCAAGATCAAAATGAAATTATGATAAAAATCCATGTGGATTTCTAACTTGGAGTCTGAGGTTCAAGACAAAGGTGAGAAATCCTGAAGAAACTGGAGTGCTCCATAGGTGCACAGATTGGGAAAAGGAGTTTATTTCCTTGGAAGTTACTGAGGTTGTTTTGAATAATAGTCTGTGGTGAAGGTGTGTGACTTGCTGATTCCCTTCATGCTGATGTGGCTACCTCGACATTCAGTAACTTTAGCACTTTGCAAGTTATTTCCTGCATTAAGAAAAATATAAGAGTTCATATCTTGTTCTAATTATGAAAACTGACACTGAACAGATAGTACTTTCCCAAGAAATAATCACTGTAATCCTTTGATGAACATACCCTGTATTAATTTCTCTCAGGGACAGTAACATTATGTTCTTAGAGCTGTTTGAATGCTCCATGTAGGTAAATCCCCAGGTGTGACAGGCATGGGCACTGAGCAGAACTTGTTTCATGTGCAGGTGGGATATGCAGAGGCAGCTCTTCTGGGATTAATGGGACGGCTTTGGTCTCTGTGGTTTTCTAGGGGAGATCCCAAACATCCAGTAATTGGTTTATTCAACACAGGGTACTGCTTTAGATATTCAGAATCAGCACTTAAGAACTGCTGATGGCAAACTGATTTCCATCTGCATTTTACAGATGACAGGTGACATAATATCAGTGAGCCTTGAACCTGCCAGAGACAGAATATTGCAAAATGTCCATCACACTGGTGTGAAATCAGTGGGAAATGGTACAGAACTGTTTGTTGACTGAGGATTCGGTACACCCAAGACACAAAAAGATTAAATAAATCTCACCTGTTTATTTGAAGGTTTAGGTGATGGAATGTAAACTGCAGTTATGACTCAGCTTCATAACTCCGTGGCTGTAGGATCCTGTAATCTGTTTATTTAAATCAGTTTCTGATGGTCTCTGCACAGATCCTTTGAGCTCTGCTTTACTGGATTCAAGGCAGAGGCTACTAAGGAATCTCACCAGGACTTTGGTTGGCAGGTGTAGCTCACGAGTGATTAAAATCCACAGCAAAAATGAGTTATTAAACCAGAGCATGACCTCTCCTGAGCTTAGCTGGGCCAAGCCTGTCATGCAGTGCTCAAGGGTTTATCTGAAGTTCAAGTGATTTAATCAAAACGCTCCACCCTGCCTTTATCTAAATTACAGATGTCAAAGGGAACAATGAAAGTATTTTAACATAGACGTGACCTTGGATACAGAAATCCACATAATTAAAAAATGTGTCAAGGACCTGACACACATCCTCCCTCGCAGGTCATCAGGTCTGGCTCTAAAAATTTAACTTGCCATTGGAAAAGCCTTCTCTGCAGTTGGTGAGCTATTTGGAAAGCATGATGTGAGGAACCTGTGTATGGAAATGCTGGAGCTTTGGGATGACACACTTCAGCTGGATCTGGAAAGATGGAAGGTTCATAACTATTTCTGATGAGGTCATTTGTGGGAACTGAGCTCCACTAAATAAAACAGGAGCACTGGTACTAAAAGAGGAGACAAGCGCGAGCTGGGTCCTGCCAGTCATGCAGGAGGAAAAAGAGTCACAAAGTGAACTCTTCTGTGTTCTTTCAAAGTCACATAAATCATTCGGGGGCCTCGTCATTGTGTACCCACATGGGAGATCTGAAGGCAGCTCTCAGCATTAGAAAGTAGATTCTTATGAACTTTATTGATTTGTTAATGGACTAATAATTGTCTCCTCTGTTGCTTGCTATAAATTTCTTTAAGGAATAGGTTATTCAGAGCAAGAGTCTCCTTTGCCCAGCTCTCGCTGTGGCAGAATAAATGCTCTGGGGGAGGCAGAACTTGGGCAAACCTGACTTGTAATGCAGCTGGTGGGGCTGCATTTAATAGTGCACTGGATTGAGTAGGTGAATAAAGAGTTGCGACCAGAGGTAAATATTGTGGTTGAAAAATCATCTTCTATTTTAACTATTATTTCAAAGAAAGAGTAATTTTTACGAATGGGTAATTATTGATTTTTCTATTGCCTGTTGACATAGAGGGGAAAGTAAACTCTGAAGTCAAAGCTCTGGCCTACAAGCATTTTACTCCAAATTTTAGATATTAATCTCATTCTTTGTACAGGCCTGTTGAACTCTTAACATCCATTACCATTACATGTATAATCATCTTGGAGAATAATGTGAAAGCAGTTGGATGTCTGCTCATGCTTTTGAGCCCTTAATAATTTTATTTGCTCTATATTAGAAGCAGCTCTTGTGCAAAGATTAGGTAGATCCACTTCCCTTTCCATCCAGAATTTTTAAAAATGCTTGGCTGCAATGGATGCCCTTGTCCCCTTTATTTTCCTGTTGGATGATGGTAGGTTTCTTATTCTGTAGTTTGTTCTGCATTATTACCATGCATGTACTGCATTAAAATGACCTGTGGCTGCTGACATTTTTGCCTCCCAAGGCACAAAGTTGAGGCAGGTTGGTCCTGGCCGGTGCTTGCAGTGTCTCAGCTGGTGGCCTCCTGTTTGAGACTAATAAAGGCCCTGTCTTGGAGATCTGTGATGGTGGACTCTTCTTTTCTGATACCTACCCAGAGAATTGCATTCTCTGCCTGTATAGAGTGGGTAACAAGAGCAGAAACCTCCCGTTTGCCATTAGGACTCTACACTGGGTAATATTGGCAATATTCTTTGCCTTTCCGAAGCCAGGGCGTGAATTTTCACGTGTGACAGAGCAATGTGTGGTTTAATGTGTTCCTCAAAGTGCTGCCCTGTCCCAGGTCACCTCCTGTGTCCTCACTGTGGAACTCTCAGGAATGGGACCTGAGGAGTGGCTGCTGGACCAGGAGAAACCTGGGCCTCTTGTCCTGGTTGAGTTCCTGAGCACCACTTTGGACAAGGCTGAGGAGCAGGAGCACATCCCAAGGTGCTGTAGCTAGCACTGGTTATATCCCTGGAAAACAACCCTTACATGTTCTTAAAAATCCTGAATTCCAGCCTTGGGGTGGTGCCACAGCAGCAGAATTTTCTCCGTTTGGGACTTGTGTGTCCCTCCTCCGTTAAAATGGAGCATTTGCACTGGGTGGGCAGCACTGGGGCTGCCCAAAGCCCTTCCGTGGGGCTTTTCCCCCAAATTGCTCTTTGGTCCCTGATCCTTGTGACTTTGCAGCTGGAAGTGCTGGTGCTGACACTGCAGAAGGACCAGCCCTTGTGGAGTGTAGGATTTGCTGAAGTTGGAGACAGTGGAAACTTTACTCGTGTCAAACAGTCACCTTTATTTTATACCAGATTTTGTCTTTTTTTTAGTTGTTTTTTTTAGGGCAGGTGAAACAGACCTGCCAATATTGAAGCTGCTGGTATTTCTCTGGTTTGCCTAATGCCTTTATTTAATTTATTTTTGTAAGGGAGAAACATTTTCTTTGAAACTAGACCCTCATGGACTTAGCAATATCATGTACTATTTATTTATTTATGAAAAGCAGTCACTGTTGTTCCTAACACACAGTTCACCTGTTCAGCTTGAGTCTGTCACAATGCTGACTGCAACAGGCTTTTTTGGAAAGTAAGGAAGAGTGTTATTAAAAGATTCTGTAGAGAAAACATGTCAATCCTTGGTGTTATCACAGGCACAAATGAGAGCCTGTGCATTCTGCAAGTGTTACAGTTTTTATTCCAGCTTTCAGAATATCTCCTTTTCTTTTCAGATGAATCTGCGTTCTGTATTTACTGTAGAACAACAAAGGATATTACAGCGTTATTATGAAAATGGAATGACAAATCAAAGTAAAAATTGCTTTCAGCTCATATTACAGTGTGCACAAGAAACTAAACTGGATTTCAGCGTGGTCAGGGTAAGTATTGAGGCCTTCCACATTTGTTAAACATACGCATTCATTGCTTTACATAAAATACATAGAGGTCTGGAGTCTCTAACTTTATCCTTGTGTTAAATCAGACTTCAGTGTGTGTGTGTGACATTCATTTTTACCCAGTGAGCCTATTTAAAGTTTGTTTTCTCTGAAATATCTTCACATGACTGTTGAATTTAGCAGGGACCTGGGTTGCACAAGGTCTTTCGTTGGGATTTTTAAAATTATTATTTATTATATTATGAGTTGGTTTGCCCTATAGAAACTTTGTAGAATGTATTGTATGAAAGCAAGGTCATGTTACTATGAAACTATTTTTAAGCTAAGTAAGTTTCTATAAATTAATGTATTGGGGGAAAACAATTGTGTAACTATTTCTTTTGATGCACTTGGTCACACTTGTATTCCACATCACAATCATAAATATTGTGGTCCTTCATGGTTATTTACAGTGAGGACGTTCTTTTCTTATAAAACAAGAATGTCACTAGTGCTAATAGGAGCTCTTCCAGAGTCTATGAATTCCACGGGAAGGGAAATAATAATCCCTTTGTGAAACACTAGACAACAAAATGGCTGTTGTCCGAGAGCAGAAATAGAAATCCTGAAGCATTAGATGGAAAAATAACAGGGGTAGTGGAGCTCCCAGGAGCTGCTGTGACACTGGACACTGAGCAGGAACAAGTGGGACCGGTCTAGGTTGGTTTTTTAATTGGTTTACATTAACAATAACAACCCTGCTCCCAAATTCTTACCTGGATTCCCCTCCCTCAGAACACTCTGGAAACATTAAAAGTTACTTTCTCAGCTCGAGGTGGTGGAAGCTGTGAAAGTCAGCCAGGGATTCAGGCTCCAGGGGCAGGCAGACAGTTGTAACAGGAATCTGGATGCTGATGGTGCAGCCAGGGCTGCTTTGCTATTTTTGTGCTGATTGAATGTCCTAGAGGAGGCAGCCCAGCTCTCCTCTCCTTGCAGTTCTCTCCATCTTCATGTTCTCTTTCCCTCTCTGTTTCCCTTCCTGCAATCAACTATGTCTTTTTTTTAGTTTTCCTCCCTTTCTGAGCTCTGATTTGCAGCACTTAAACTTTTTCTTGCTTAGGAAGTGCAATGGAAACAGATCCAGTGTTTGTCCTGCATTTGTCATGATGATCTTACCTTTCCCTTCTTTACACCCCTCCTTTCTGCTTCTCCTAATGCCCCTTTTTCCCTTTTTTCCTATAAAACTCTTGGTCAGTGATTAGTTGTTTGCAAAATGATACTTGAGTTGCAGCTGGCACTTGCAGATAGGATTGTAATAGGCAAATGAATTCCCTAAATACAGCTGGTCAGGAGAGTGGGGCTCTCAGCAGAGGCAAAGCTGACCAGTAACTGACATCTTACTCCCATCTTACAAATTGTGCCTCAAATTAAACTTCTGTAAAATTTGACAAAAAAATTAGTGGAGTGGAATTGTGTATTGCAGGGATGCTTGCTTTCCTGTAGGAAATTAGTCACAGCGGTTTCAAGGAAATAAATCTTGAGGGTTACTTAGGACTCTCAGGATTTTTGAGAAACTGGGGTTTTGGAATTGTGTCTGGGGTTCTCCTGTGTATTAGTTGTGGATCCCAAGCAGAAGAGGCCTGGATTTCTACCCTGTGTTGCTCAGGCCTTGATTTCTACCCTGTCATGTTCACTGCATAATCAGTAAATGATTTACATATTTGTAAACTTAGATCTCAACTTGAACACTTAACATGTCATCCGATCTGCTTAAAAATGGAATTGCTAATTTTTTTCTGCCTCTTTAGCGCCTTGTTTTGTGTTTGTTGTCATTGCTGTTGTTGTTTGCAGACGTGGGTTGGCAACAAGCGGCGGAAGATGAGCAGCAAGAGCGCTGTGGAATCTGGGGGCACCCCCCCAGGGACTGCCCCCGCCACTCCCTCCGTGCCCCCGGAAGCAGCAGTGAGAAATGTGGTAAATATTGCTCGATCCCAAAGCCAGCAATCCTCTTGGACCTCTGCTAACAACGACGTGATAGTGACTGGTATCTACAGCCCTGCCAGTTCGTCGGGCCGGCCGGGAGCCGCCAAGCACACGAATGCTGCCGTGGCAGAGCTGCACAAAACCTCCATTCCGCGGCTCCCGGGCAAGAGCGACGCAGAGTTCCAGCAGCAGCACATCCCCCTAGGACGGCAAGTACCCCACTGTAAAAACGCTTCTCTTTTGGTAGGGGAAAAGACCATTATCCTCTCCAGGCAAACGAGCGTGCTCAATTCTGCAAACTCCATTTACAGTCACACGAAGAAAAGCTACGGCGGCTCCTCGGTGCAGACGGCGGAGCTGGTGTTACCTCAGAAACCCATGATTTGCCACAGGCCCTGCAAGGCCGAGCCCGTGGGGTGCCAGCGCTTGCACAAACCCGAGCACGCGGCCCTGGCGTCCCATGTGCCCCCCGGGCCGAGGGCTCACCCCAGGGACCCCGCGTGCAGCACCCAGAACCTGGAGATCCGCGAGGTGTTCTCGCTGGCCGTCACGGACCAGCCGCAGAGGCTGGTGGCGGGGAGCACCTCGCAGAAGCATCCCTCCCTGGAGGGCAGCTGCCTGTCCATCGCGATGGAGACGGGCGACGTGGACGACGAGTACACGCGGGAGGAGGAGCTGGCCTCCATGGGGGCGCAGATCCACAGCTACCCCAGATACTGTGAGGGCGGCGGCTCCGGCCGCGGGGACAACCAAAGCGCGGCCGGGCCGGGCCGCGGTGGCAGCTGTGGCTCCCAGGTGGGCAGTGACAATCTCCTCTACCACAGCAGAGAGTTCCACCTGCCCGCACGGACCTCATTGCACACGACATCCAGTACGATTTACAGCACTGCGAACGCAGCCAGAAGTACCTTTTCTCCTCATTTTACATCTTCAAGTCAACTGAGGCTGTCACAAAACCAAAATAATTACCAGGTAATCCATCAGTTTGTCTTTAAACCTTGAAGCCAAGGTTGTAGATAAATGCTGTTTGCTTTCCGAGTTGGTAGCTGCTAAGCAATAGGTTCACCCTTCTGCAGGCTGTGCTCCTTTATGCCTTCCGCTGGAGATAAGTCCTTCTCAAACGCAGTGCAGGCAGCACTGCAGTGTGGTAGCACTTGTGCCTGTCCAGCCGAGCCCCTGCTAGCTGTGTATTGAAGATCAGTGAGGATTCCATGGATTCCATGGCTGAATTTTGGCTGCAGGAGGGTCATACCTGCGAGCTGGTAGTTGCTCAAGCCTGTGTTGTCCTGTCTTGGCCTTCCAGCACATGCCATGGCCATTCCCTGGGTGTTCCCCTGTGGACACACATCTCATGTGGCACAAGACATCTGTGTGCTGTGTGTTTGCTCACCCCTGCTGATGTCATCTTGGATTCCTGAGCCCCCTGTGCAGGTGGCAATCTCTGGACCAGCGTTCTCTCAGGGATTAAGATCCCCTGTGAGGGAGTTAACATGATGGGAGACGCTCAGCTTCCTTTCCCACAGTATCTCATTCAAATAATCAGTTTTACATTCCATCCCTTTATTCCTCATCCGGTACTGAAGTCCCTTTAGTGATGCTGAAAGGAAATGAAATGCAGATCATTGAAGAACTAAAAGATGTTTAGGAGAAGCTGCAACACTTGACACTTTTTTTTTATTTTTTGGTATTAATAGGGGAGAGATACTTGTGCAGAAAACATCCAAATTGGTATTTTTCATGGATTTTTACACCATCTGGTATGACATAGTCTGGAGACACTGAGATAAAAGTCTTTTAAGGCTGACAGGATGTGATTCTGTGTGTCTCACCTGCGTGCTTTTGCCTGTTAATTGCCTTTTTAATTTGTCCTGAAAGTAAACCATGTCAACACCATGTCGGCTTTTCCTGTGCTTTGCTCACCAGGATAGAGCACAAGACTTCGTGAGTTGTAGGTTTTTTTGGTTTTTTATTTCAGTTTTTCTTTTCTTGTTTTCCTGACTTGTTCCTGTCTCATATGACCATTTGAAAGAAAGCTTTTGAGTCCAAGTAAGTGCCACTTTTCACCTGAATTATTACTTTTCTGGATAAACCAGAGGTTTGATGAATAGAAATAGTCTGAAGTAAATTCTGGGTAGTAGATGGCACATCAGGTGAGCTGTTCTTTCCTTTACTCTCACATAGACTTGTCAGTGTTTGCTGTTACTTTTCTTACTTGGTTATAGAATTCATGAAATGCTGTTTACTTTTGACATCCCAGTTTCACAGGAGAAGAAAAGCTGTAAATGTGCAGATCAGTCCAAAAAAGGGTTGGTAAAAGTGCTTACGATTGAGTTGAGGACATTTTTCTTAGGTTTCATGAAGGGAAATCCATTACTGATGCTTCCATCAGCTGTATGGTCATGGTGCTTTATTTCACTCTTGAAAAAGCATCAGAGAGATTGGTTTCTTCTGTTTTACATTTTTTTAAAATGAAATTCAGAATGACTTTGTTTTGAGGTTTTATGGGGTAAGAATGGAGCCTTTTTAAAGAGCTAGAACAGCTCATGGTCAGTGACATTTTCTCTGTCCCTGTGGTATTTTATGGATCAGAACAAGATCTCTGGAACTTTGTTTTGGGTTTTTTTTTACTTCCCCTGTTCTAACAACTTACCTGATTTTTTTGATAAGTGAGGAATTAATCTGTACCCCATTTGACCTCCATGCCTGTCCCAGGTACCCTGTTCTTTGGATTGGGAATGTGGATGGAGGGAGCTTCTGTTTCCTGTCATATCCCTTGTCATTCCAGGGTTTTAAACCTTGGAAAAGCTGAGCAGGATGCTGTTAATTCCCTTATTGCTGTGAGCATGCACCCCATGAACCTCTGAGGTGACACTTCTGGGTATCAGAGACTTTCTAAGGTGCTGTTGGAATCCTTTTAGATTTGTACAGGATGACACTTCATTTTTTTGTAGTCAGTTTATGTTAATTTTATTGCCCATGTTTAGCTAATTTATCCATCAGCACAGAGATGAAAATCCTTAAACTTGGAGAAATCTTCTTGAATTTAAAAATAGATTAAACCTGAGCTAAATGATTATTGGAGTAGTTGAGCATCCAAGCAGATGCTTCTTCAAAGTCAGGACTGTGTGATTCATGTTTTGATGAAGTAATTACTGTCATATATTGGTGGGGTATCTAATTAGCAATTAGTTATAGCTTCCTTACTGGTTCAATTAATCAAATTCCTGTTAGTGTAACTTAAGACTAAATTTAATTAAGTGATCAATTTTAATGCCTGAGCAGGTTCAGTAAACAAATTCTTCAGCCTACTTGCTTGTCTTAGTTCGACTTTGAGTGTGTTGAAGTAGAGAGGTTATCTGTGCTGTCCTCGAGGCTGAAATTAGGCTTGGTTTCTTCCCCCGACCCTAAGGGACAAAAACACTGGTGCAGATCTGTGTCTCTTTATTCACTTTGTTCCCCACCCCACCCCTTCTGCCTGTTCACAAAGGCAGCTCAGAGCAGTGGCATGCCCCTTGTCTTTCTGGGAGTTCTCTTGAGATGAGCTTGGCTGGTTTTGGCCTCATACCTGTCAGAACTGTGTGCATTTGTCTTCCCAGCAGCCCTTAATGGTCTGCCAGGTAGATTTTGCCCTATTCCCATCGAAAAGCACATTTTTTGTTTTGTAGCCCCCTTTAAATGAGTGAAGAGGAGCCCCCTGGGTGGATCCTCAGGGCTCCTTTACAGTGGATTCTGTGCTGTGAAGCTGTTGTGTGGGATATAGGGTTGTAAAGATGTAACTTTTCCATACAGGATTTCTAAAATGTGTGTGTGCAGTGAAGAAATTAATATTTTAGGCTCAAAACCTGATGCAGGCTGGCCCTTGGGAAGCAAGGGTGCTCCTTTCCAGCCCCCCTCACCCCTCTTTGTTCTGTAATGAGAAAGTGTCTGACCTTGGGTGACCTCCAAGTGCTTCCAGCTAAAAACTGGAAGAATAAAAGTGCCTTAAATGCTTGTATAGCAGACACCTGTACCGGGCTGCTGTGCTTGGCTGTGCTCATGCTGCAAGAGCCAGCACTGAAGCACTTTGCAAATACAAAAACTCACTCTCAGTGCAGTTTGAGTCAGTCAGCAGAAGTTCACAGGTTTTTCCCTCACTTACATGTGTTTAATGACCTGAGGTGATTAATCTCTCCAGAGCTATGTTCAGTCTCTCAAGCATTGCTTGTCTGCAGCAGAAGATGAACATGGAATCCTAAATAAGCCTAAAATATTCCAGGCTATGACACACCTCAGGTGGTCAGGGAAAACAGTCTGAGATTGTCATTTAATAAAGTCTGACCTAGGGTGGTGGAGAAGCAATAGGAATGGAGGCAGTGCACCTTTGCCTTCACACCTCTTCCCCTTCCTTCTCCAGCCTGATACCCCTAATTTTCCTGCTGATACTCAAGTCTTTGACATCAGACATTGAATGGCTCAGTGACACGAGAGCATTTTTTTCTTCTGGAAGATGAAGTGATGTAATTGAAAAAGATGTGAGGGCAGCTCTGTTCTCAGCCCTTGTCTGACTCCAGTCTGCTCATCCTGACAGTTTGGGACAGGTTGGAAATGAAACTGCTATTGTGAAATACAAGTTTTAGGGTACCAAAAGTACAGAAACACCCAAGTCACCACTGTGTTACCTTGCCTTCACCCAAAGAAACAGTGCTTTAGTCTTAACAATAAAGCTGAGTGTGACTTTGATTTTAAATCTTAGCCTATTTACAGATATTGGTGTCAGAAATGAATGCACAGTGCTGAAGTCTCAGTATTAGCTCTCACAGCAACCTAAGCTGCTCTTGTTTTCTCTTCTGTTTCCTTCTTTCCCTCTGCAGATTTCAGGAAACCTTACTGTGCCTTGGATTACAGGTTGTTCCAGAAAAAGAGCAGTAAGTACATTCCCATTTAAGTACCTAATGCATCAAGTGAAGCAATGCTTAGTTGATAAAAATGCATTTTTGAAAATGTCAGTTCTGTTTACCTTGTGTGGGTGTTTTCTCTTTTTACTTTGATAAAAACATTATCTACACTGTTTCAGTTGAGGTAAAGTTGATGTCTATTTTTAAAAGCAGGTCAAGGTCATAACCCAGTGTGAGGTGATGTGATGCCCAGGTAGGAATTGTGCTCTTAGCTCAAATATAACATCTGAATTGGTAAGGACTGAGAGGTTGGAGTTCAGAATATGTTTTTTATATTGAAAGTGAAGTGGTTGTTAATTGAGGCAACTGAACGCTTAAGAGAGTAACTCCCTCTGCAGCTTCTCTGCACATGCACAGAATTAGTCAGTGCTGTCTGTAGGAACTTGGTCAAGTCTAATTTTATCCACATAAGTGTCATTTCTGTAGGAGAATCAGCCAGGGTGGTGTCCTCAATTCACCAATGACTCCAAACCATAACACAAGGTATGAAATAGCTTCTGTCAGGAAAAATACTTCTCTGCCCAACTCTTGTTCAGTTACTGCTGAGCATTTCCGTTTTCTCTTTGAAGAGGTGTCAGTTGTGTTTCCTTCCCATGGAAATCCACCCTCAGGTTGGAGGGTACAGCCAGGCTCTCCAGGGGCTGCTCCATCAGCCCAGCTCTGTCAGAAGCAAGAGCTGGGGAAGTGTCTGTCATGGTGACCAAACTCAGCCCATCAGAACCCCCAGTCCTTGGAGCTGGCAGTGTCCTGGCAGTGTCCTGGCGGTGTCCTGGCAGTGGCTGCTGCATTGCAATGAGGTCTAGGTAATGGAAGAGCCTTTCCTTGCTTTCTCCTGCTGTAACCAATACTTTTCTCTATTATTTTCAGTTCTTCTCTTTATCTTCAAAAGGTGTGAGTGTGGGAGTGTTTCCTGTATAAGTAGGAACCTAAGGACCATCACATGAATGGTGTTTTCTCAGAGTTTTTCTAGGTCTCAGCTGTAGCACTTCCAATTTCTTCAGAGTTTGGTACAATCACTTATTTCTTTTTATACAGAGAGCACTTTATAAGAGCATCTCCCAGGTACTTTTGTACAAATCCTGTTGTGCTCAATCCATCTCTTCTTTCCTAAGTGCTAATTCTCTTGAGGAGGCTTTTTAAAATGCAGCTCTTTTCTGGAAGACTTATCCCCTGTTTCACTCAATGACCTTTTAGAGCATCTCACCAAGGAGCTGGGGAGTGTCCTCGGGTGCAGGTTCACTGCTAAAGGGGGAGGATTTCCCCTCCCTTGCAGTACCCTGCCCCCCCATCCATAGCCAATTTGTTGCAAGGTGTGTGACCTGTCAGGTGCAAATTCTGCTGCTGAGTTGGTTTTTAGAGTTATTGCTGTGCTGGGGGTCAGGTGAGTGCCAGAGCCAGCTCGGAGTGTGCAGTGGGTGCACAGGGCTGGGAGTGAGGTGGTGTTGGCCCCAGCCCCCCCAGTACCCTCAGCCCCTCCAGGTGCTCCAGACCCTTCCCCAGCTCCACTCCCTTCTCTGGCTCCAGCCCCTCAATGTCCTTCCTGTAGTGAGAGATCGTTCAGGATGGTTATTAGGTAATTCTTTTTCCTTAGACCTTTGTTCTTTTGCCTTTTCAATCAATAAAATGCATAAAACCTATTGGTTAATACAATCTTGTTTAATAACATTTGTTTGCAGATTTGTGGATGCACTTTCCCAGTCTGAGTGCAGAATCAGCCTCCTTAAGGAGACAAGTTGAGGGCTTGGCGCCCTAAAACTGCTGTGTACACATAGGTGTAAGACAAGCAAAGGACAAAGAGCTCCTACTTCTTAGAAACTTTTATTTCAACTGTGAAATTTCTTTTGAAGAAAGAATGTGAGGAAACAGAAATAGAATGGATAGAGTTGTAGAACTGCCATTATGGCAATTACTGCCATTCAAACAGGAAAAAGGCAAATCTGTATTTTGGTTAAAATGGAGAAGATTGTCTTTTAGATGCTCTGAATTTTTAATCTTTTGCCTTGATGTTTTGTTTCCCTTGCCCTGTCCTTCAACTGTAGCAGGAGAGAAATAAATGCTGTGCAGTTCTGCAGAAACTCTTTCTTGTCTGCTCAGCTCTGCTGTAGGATGATGTAACCCTGATTGTTAATGAATATTAGTCTAGAAATATCTCCCTCTCAGTAACTCATGAGAGTGTCTTTGGAAATGACAGAGTTCTGTCTTCTGTCCTGGTCCATGTGCAGTGGCCTTTATGAATGCATTGATTTTTGGTTTTTCACAGGGTGGTGGAAGGATAACAAGGATTCAAAAATAGCTATGAAGATGCCGGTTAAGGAGAATTAAAAGGGGGAAAATATCTTCACTTTTATCCTTGTATTTAAGTCTTGAATGTACTGACTGTGCTTCAGTTCTGTGTCATCCGAGGTCTGAGCAGAATGCTTTGTGTTTGTGGGAGATTTAAAAGTATTGCTGTGCTCTGGAGAACATTTGTCACACAGGTGGTGACTCTGGGTCAGCTGTGACATTTCACTTCAGGGGAGGGAGAGGGTTTATCTGCCCTGAGCTTCACTTTGGGGTGTCTGGGCTCTCAGTCTGATGTATTTGGGGATGGGAAAGACCTGAAATGGGTAGAGAGTTCCCGTGCTAGGTTTTGATTTTTAAATGACTGTTTGCCAATGGTCTATTTGAATAAAACTCTGTCACAGGAGTGCAGGCACAGTTCGGGGCAGGTGAAGGGGCTGAGGTGTGAGCCCTGCCCCCAGCTGTTGTGGACATGGGGAGCACAGCTGGGTTGTGCAGGGCACACATCCGTACAGCTCTGAAAAATGTTCCTCCTTGGCCTGGGGAGTGAAAAGCTCAGGAAAAGCGGCAGCTGCTGCGGGAAAACCAACGTGAGCTGAGAGCAAACACCTCAGAGCAGCTTTACAGAGAAACCCCGGCAGGGATTAAAGCTGCCTGCAGTGAGAGGGCACCTCAGCGCTGCCTTTTGTTTAGAACTATTCCAGGAGGAACCTGGGGAGTTCTCTCCACCTTCCTGTGCTCTCCCAGGAGGGGAGAAAACTGTGGTTAGTCAGGTTGGTGGGAGCACGTCTGAGTGAGACAGTCGGGGTGTGCAGTGAGAGATGAGCCAAGCTGGAGGTCTGGATGGGAACCCTGTCCTTGTTCCTACTCTGTGCCATTTGGAATACTGGGTAAAGTGTTCCTCCTGTGAAATACTTGCTTCTCGAGAGATTTCTACACTGGATTGTAATACCATCCACAGCATGGCATGGCCTTCTGGCTGGGAGCAGCACCTCCTTGTCCAACAGCAATCCTCAAGGAATGCGAAGGGGGGCAAGCCTGGTCATCTTTTTGTTACGTGATGTGCTGCACGTAAGGGCCACAAATCACCTTGGTTTTATGTGCTGGCAACCTGCAGGCAAGAAATGCATCCTATCTGAACAGGAAATGCAAAAAACAGGTTTTCTGGTCCAATGTGAGGAAGACATTAATAGATCAAGTAAGAATCATGATAGTTACCATCTAAAAATCAGTTTATTTTGAGGTGGAATATTGACTATTTAACAAGTCAGTTCAAAATCTCAAGAAGGGGGAGTTGTCAGTTTGTGTGGATCGAAGGTTGGTTTGGAAATGATAGAGTGAGATGACTGGGGTTCAGAGTGCAATTTTTTTTCTATTCTTCATTGCATTGGCATCTCTTTATTTTCCATCTTTTTAGCTGAGTCAGATTTAGAAACGGATATTAACAGAATATCTGTAATTTTGGCTGAGCGTTGAAGCAGTTACAGCTCTTCTCACACTGGGGTGCTATGAAATATTTATCAGTTCTGCTTCCATCAGAGCAAACTTCAAGCTTACCCAGCCAGTGGGGAAAGATACAGAGTCTCTGTTGCAGAAACCTAACAGTGTGTGCCCTAATGGTGTGTCAGCAGGAAGAGTTTCAGGTGCCTTCAGACACCTTTGTGCCTGAAGTTTGTGCAGCTGTGTGTGAGCACAGCCTGAGCGCAGGATGGGGTGTCACTGATGGGGGGCAGCTTTGTGGCACTGCTGAAACCTGAAGCTGAAACCTCAGGCTGAAGGAATGTGTAATCTGGCACGGCTTTAGTGAGGTTAAATATCTTGGTGTGTTAAGGGAAAATGCAGGCCGTCAGAGTTTGTGTGTGGGAAATCAAGAAATAATAAACTGAAAAGCAAGAGTGATATTAAATGGTGCAGATGGGAAAGGGGAAACAGAGTGGAATGATTCAGAAATAACTAATAATACATACATACAAATAAGATCTTGAGATAGAAATTGATAATCCTCTGAAGAAAACAGATAGTAATTAGTGTCACGGTTCAGAGAGCTCAGTGCTGGTGTCTCTGGGAAAGGTGAATAAGGCAAAATGACACTGCTTGTACAGAAGAATGTGGGATTTGTTCATACCTTGAATACTTGGAACGCTTCTGATCTTCCCATTCCTCCCAAAATATAACAGAGAAGCAGTGACAGGGATCAAAGGCATGGAAAATTTGTTGTGAGAGGTTTGTTTGCTAAAAATAACCATTACCTCAGCCCATTTCATCACCAAGTATCAGAACTGAATGTTGATTTAATATGATTTCACTGCAATTGAAATAAACACCACACACAGTGCTCAGCTGCAGCATAAATGCAAATTATGTATTAAACCTCTAGTTCTTCCGTTTTTTAGCATGTCTTTGATTCATAATCTGAAATTTGTGTATGGCTTTCATGCACGTGGCCTGAAACATTTTCAACTGATGCATAAAACCCGATCTAAAAACGCAGGCTCTAAGAAAAGGCAGGATAAGGACACTCCACTCCGCGCAATTATTCATCCCAATTATAGACACCGGATTTGCACCACAGATATTGCTGCACAGTGGGGGGGACGAGGGGCTCGGCAGAGAGCCAGGAATGTCTCTAATAAACTGGGTCATCTCTTCTAAGGATGTTGTTGCTGCACTTGGGAGGTCGGGGATAAGCTGGGTTTAACCCTGCGCTCGGCACCACTGCTGATTCAACTTGCTCGCCGGGATTGCTTTTCCTTGGGAATTGATAGTCTGCGTTCTGCTGGACAAAGCCTCTCCTGCTTTCTAAACTGGGGGCAGCAGAAGTGGGAGATGTGAAGGATTCAGCCAACGCTGTCAAGGATAAAGCCGAGCCTTGAATTGGCAAGCTGGGGATCTAAAGAGAGGAAATGAGAGTTGTATTCTGAGCTGAGTTAATGAAGTAAAAATAAGAGCTGAATTACTGGCTTGCCTTCACCTATAAGTATTGTCATAAATATGAAAATTTCCAATATTATCTTTTTATATTTTTTCCTATAATGGTGAATATTATGAATATTCATAATGTTCGTAAGACTCTGAGTTTTTCCTCTTGGTCCCACATTTCTTCTGATTATATTAAGCATGAGAAGGTTATTATCTAAATTGATGGAAGCTTAGTTCCATGTACAATGTAGAAATTCTGTCCTTTATTTTCTGACAAAAGTCATTATGTAATTTTTAAGCAGTTTATAATGCAGGAGTCAAACTTGAGTATAATCCGTGTCAAGGGGATGATCCTGTAATTGAAGGTAGTTTGTGATTTCCCTAAGAAATTGCTGATAAGGCCCATGGCACAGCGTGTTACACAAAGGCAGCTAATCTGGAGCTGAAATTTGGACATGCTGAAGTGTCATTTACATCTAGAGAGCTTAAGGGGTGACACTGATCCCATGATGCTGGTGCAGCAATCGAGAGCAGGGTGTGTAAATGATGATCCTTTGGGATCTCTGAGATCCCACTGAGCTGCTCACTTGGCACAGCACAGGGGCTGTGGTCTTGGTGGAAAAAAATGGCTGAAATGAGACTGTGACTCCAAAGTAGAAACGTTAAAGTTGCATTAGCATAAGTATACAGCAGTTCTGAAGTGAAAACCATCCAACAGTGATGTATCTAATAAGATTTTTATTGAAACATTTGTAGTAGATCATCAGAATTAACATGTATCCATCTAAAATGGAAAAGATCAGACATTGCTTTTTGAGGAAAATTTTTAAAGGCCACGTGGTTTTGTTGACTTCTGCTTTTTCCATGTAAAGTCCTTGTATTGAGTAAGTAAAAGCTGAACAGGCTCTGCCCCCTTTGTGAGCCCCATCCTTCCAGGCTCTGGGTGTCTTTTGTCCAAGGCAGGATCCTCTTGCAGATCACTTTTCCTGCTACCGAGGCCTTACCCTGGGTTCTTTCAGGGGAAAAAGCATTTCATAGATAACTGGAAACCCACATGGGAAGAAGAAACCTGAGCTTCCTCCAGCACCAGCTGGGCTTTCTTTGGGTTTTGTTCTAGTTTGGCCAACACAACCAACTGGGTGGGAGAAGACACCCTGAGCAGGGTTTCTCCCTTAGCTGTGCCCTAAAACCAGGCACATTTCCTGGTGCTCCACAGAATTTCACAGAATATTCTGAGCTGGAAGGGACCCCCAATGATCATTGGGGGTCATCACAACTCCTAAGTGAGTGGGCGTCTCTCATTCCAGCCCTGTGCTGGGGATGATGAATTTCCCCAGGGTGTTCAGGGGTGTTTTAGCTGTGCATGTTAAATATGGGGAGTGCTGTGTGCTCTGTCCCTGCCGAGCACAGGGAGCTCTGTGAGTTCACTGGGAGGAGTTGCAGCAGTGTGAACTCTGCAGGACCAGCAGCCAATGTTAGTTATTTATGTTTAAAAAACACCCACTGTCCTTTAGCGGGTGAGGTTGCCCTGAGCAGTCTGGAATGTGGGATAGGCCAGGGTGTTATTCTGTGTTTTTCTGTGTAGTCTGAGCACTGCTGTCACTCCTCTCTGCCTTCCCTCTCCTCTGCGCTGGGCTGCCGCAGAGCAGAGCTTTTCCCAAGTCCCAGTGTATTTTGCCAGCAGCTATAAAAGGAGTTATTGCTGCGGTGATCCAGGAGATAGCTGTACTTTTGTTCCGTGAACATGGCTTGGAGACAGGAGGAGCTCAGGTCAGGCGTGCAGGGAGAGCGGCGGCAGCTCCGGGCAAAGAGGCACTGGGGATTGGCTTTGCCCGGGTCTGGAGCTGCTCTTTGCTCAGCCTAGAGCAGCCTTCAGTGTGCCAGGTGGATTCCTTTGGGATGGGCATGGCCTGGGGCATTCTGCCCGGGAGCCTCTCCTGGGCTGGGCTGGGGCTGCTCAGGAGCCTCCCCTGGGCTGCTCAGGGGTGCTCGGGAGCATCTCCTGGGCTGGGCTGCTCGGGGCTGTTTGGGAGTATCTCCTGGGCTGCTCGGGGCTGCTCAGGAGCATTTCCTGTGCTGGGCTGCTCAGGAGCCTCCCCTGGGCTGCTCGGGGGTGCTCGGGAGCCTCTCCTGGGCTGGGCTGCTCGGGGCTGTTTGGGAGCATCTCCTAGGCTGGGCTGCCCAGGAGCATCTCCTGGGCTGGGCTGAGGCTGTTCAGGAGCATTTCCTGTGCTGGGCTGCCCGGGAGCCTCTCCTGGGCTGCTTGGGGCTGTTTGGGAGCATCTCCTGTGCTGGGCTGGGCTGCTCAGGAGCCTCTCCTGGGCTGGGCTGGGGCTGTTCTGCAGCCTCTCCTGTGCTGGGCTGCTCGGGGCTGTGCAGGAGCGAAGCAGCTCCAGGGTGTCCAGGGCACTGCACCAGCCCTGCTCTGCCCTGTACCACCACCTGTGGGATGGGCAGGATGGAAACAGCCCCTCTAATTCCAGACCTGGAGGATGAAATGATAGCCAAGAAAAGCTCTGAGTGCCTGGTAGAACGTAATTAATCATGGATTCGTTAAGGTTGGAAAAGACCTCTAAGGTCATCAAGTCCAACCGGACCATATTTGAATATATCTGGTGCATATTTTTGCTGGGATTCCTTTAAGAAGACAAAAGTTTGTTGCCCCTATTTTCTGTTCATACATTGAGGAGTGCATCTAATATTTCAAGAAATAGCAATTTTAAAAAGAAAATTGCAACAATTACCATATTCTGAAGATTAACAAAAGCTAGAACTGGGAGCTGTACAAAATTGTCAAATTGACCTAGTTCTGCAAAATCTCTTTTTATTTCACTTTAAATATTTCTTTCCAACTTTTAACAGTTTTTAAATGAGCAAACAGAGAATCCAGCTATTGATATCATGAACACAGTTCACCTACTGAAATAATGGCAAATGTGGCACATGGGCTACAAGTTACCAGTGCAGACTTTGTGCGTAATTTTTTGTACTCTGAATAGCAGGAGAAGTGAAAAACATGGGTTGGTGTAAAGAAACTGTAGATTTTAGATAAAATTCTGGGTGAAAAGCTTTTGATGAAGTTTGGAAGCTCTACTAGAGAAACATACTTTATGCTCACACCAGTTCAAACAGTGCTAGGATGTTTAGGAATTCTTTTTCAGTGTCACTCCTTTTATCACTGATCCACTATCACATATTTTGATAAATGTAGACAAAGAGTTTGGGAACTCACAGATAAACAGTGGAACCAATTTAAACTCAAGCTCACCAAATAAACATTAAAGTATTCCCTTTAGGAAGTCAGAATCCTTTGAATTATGCATGTATTGTAGTTTGCAGTAAGATAAAAGAACTTTAAGGGGGGAGGGTGAGAAACTTGAAAAGCCTTTAAGGAGTAATTTGCATAAATTGGGTGGAGAGAGTAAACAGCAGAAGGGGAAAAAAAGTTATTTTCAATAAGGCCTTACGGAATGAGATAAAACAAATTACAGAAAAAATCAGGTGGAGTTGAAACAAAGCTGAAGTGCTTTAAACTTGTGGTAGTGCTGCCACTGCCTTTAGAGCAAATCCCAGGGAACTCTGAAGTGCCCTGGATTGAAAAAAAATTTTAAAAAAAGTTGTTAAGAGAGAGCTAAAAGAGAAGAAGACAGTACAACGTGTGTTACTGTATGGCAGACCTGTGGACATGAATGCTCAGGATAAGCAGATTTTTTTCAATCTAACAGTATTTTTTTTATCTTGCAGTTACAGGACCGCACACAATTTAGTGACCGAGACTTAGCTACCCTAAAGAAATACTGGGACAATGGCATGACCAGCCTGGGCTCAGTCTGCAGAGAGAAAATTGAAGCTGTGGCTGCAGAATTAAATGTTGACTGTGAAATAGTGCGGGTAAGAAATCCAGAGTCTTCCCTTATCTTGTTGCAGGAGCAAAAATAGGACAGATGAAAGGCTTTAAAAATTTCATGAGGAAGCTTGAAATAGATTTCACGTATTACATAATGAATGACCATGTTGGGAAGTGCTCTCCTGCTCTTTCTGCAGTCTATATTTAGTAAAAGCCCTCAGGTAAGAGTCTTATTGATCATCAGCCGAAGCAGCACTACGAGCTGTTTGACATTCTCTTGAGTAAGATTTTAAGTAAAAGTGTTACATCTTTTAGGGAGATCCTAGAAGACTGAAAGGTACTATTTATATTGCTATTAAGATACCAAAAAAAGGCTTTTCTAAAGATACAGGGAAAATACCTCTCATTCATGCTTATAGGGGAAACTGTGTGAAAGAAAGCGCTCCAAAATAGGAAAAAAAAACATTTTACGAGACGGTCTTGAGGGCAGGTTGAGGTGTGATGGAGGAATTCTGTCACTTCAGTTGGATGGTCCCTGTAGGGGTAGCTGAGGGAGGCTCAGGGGTGCTGGACATAACCTGACTCCAGGAGCCACTGCACATCTTCTCTTCCCAAGGCTGGGAAGTTGTTCCTGCTGTTCCCAGAGGAGCAGGCACAGCATCCCTCTGCAGCTGCCTCGGGAAATGGTCCCACTGCTTTGCAGCCATGCAAAGACAGGAGCCTGCCTTTCCCTAGTGACAGGCATGACAATTGGGGGTTTTCCTTTCAGGCTTCATCCTCTTCTTCCACCTCTTTGCTGAATTGCTGATACTGCAGCAGAAGCAGGGCTGGGAGCCCTTGTTGAAACTCTCCTGTTGTGGAGACCTTTTGGGGTGGTGCATCCAAACGGTTCCAAAGCTGCTCTTAGGGTTGAACACAAATCTGATCATTTATTTGTGTGGGGACACATGAATTCTGAAAAACTCAATTGTACTTTAGGAGGCTGAAGAGAATCACTCTTTTCTCTGTGGAGAGCAAAGCTGCTCCCTGTTTCCCACTTTGCTCTCTGAAAGGTGAAGCTGTTCCCTGTGCCAGCATCTCCTGGACAGTCACACCTCATGGACAGCACAGGGACACCCAGGGAGGATGTGTCCCCTTGGGAACATCCTTGCTGGCACACACAGGGTGACACTGTGAAGCTCTGTACAAGCCTTTCCAGCTGCTGGGATGTTCCTGTGCTCGGGGCAGAGATTGGGATTGCCCCATAGGGCTCTGGCATCACCTGCACCACAGCAGACTCACCAATGACCCCATGCACTTTACAGACCTTGCTGGAAATTGTTAAGGAGAGAGTATTTTAGGGATAGAACTCCCAAGCTGATTTCCTCCATGGGAATTGCAGTCTGCTCTTGCCCTCACCTTTGTGCTGTTCCAGAATGTTCTCTGTTCAGCAGAGCACAAGGATGTGGAACCTTCTCTTCCCTATTTAATTTGAGACACTATAAAAACACATCCGTCTTCTGTGACATTCTCAGTATGTTGAATGAAAGATTTTCTGCTTTGAAAAGTCTGGAAAGAGATCTGCCTTTCCCAAGTGCCTTTTTTACTAAAAAAGAGGTAGATTCAATTTTAAATTTTGTTAGTACTGTTTATTACCATCACAAGATGATGGGAAAATTTAAAGAATAGCAATACACTGCTTGGAAAAAAGAAACCCAGATCTCAAAGGGCTGCTTGTGGGAGAAAAGGGGTTTTTTTGGTTTTTTTTTTTCCCCAAACTGTAGGTAATATTAAAAAAATTATCTAGGTAGTTCTGCATACCTGTTGTGCATTCTTCAAAGAGAAAAATCAGCAAGCTGGGAAAGCAAATATCAGCCAACAGAAATGATTTGCTAAAAATAGTGTTCAGCATGTTATCTTTTAGCTTGTTAGAGATGCGGCTTTAAAAGGGTTTTTTTTCCAAGGCTGGCACAGCATGAAACTGTGTTTAGCAGTTCAGACTGCTGTTAATATTTCTCTCTTTTTTCTCTTTGGTAATCAAGGTATTACAAGCAAAAAGTTTTTTACTCAACTTTTCCCTGTTATATATCAGAAACCTAGGAAGGAGGAACAGGGCAGGCATTTCTGAAATAAGGCCAGAATGATGTTTAGTATGTCTTTAAAGAAGAAAATTCTGTAATATTTTAATGTGTTGGGAAACTCAGTTGGAGCAGAGACCTCATGGAAAGGATGTGCATTTTGCCATGGTCTGATCATGGTCTCAAGCCCAGGAGGTGCTGCTCCTGATTCCAAGGGTGTAGATGGTGTGGAAGGGGGACAAGAGCCAGCCCAGGAAGAATGGGAATAGCAGGTGGTAAAGGAGTGGATTCGTGGATCTGGGAAGGATTTTTGGGTGCCAGTGGAGAACTGACGTGGGTGGAAGAAAGGGTCTGGGGAACAGGGGCTGTTGAGAAGAGTTGAGATAAGATGAGAAGTGGAAAACCTGAGTGACACAAGGGAAGGGAGAGCTTTAAGAGGTGGAGAGGTGCAGACAATCCTTATCACATCATGTTAAACTCTGAGTGTTGAATCTTTTTTGGTGTAGACGTTTCTTCATCAGAGAAAGCAAATTAATGACCAGGTGTGCAGGTGTACTTGGAGAATTCAGAATGGGGGTATTTTCTTCTTTTTTTTCTCATTTGAAACTGAATTTTATTAGTGTAAGATGAAAAACCATCCATCTCCACCTCACCATGCTTGGGTTTCCAGGTTCCCTGTGCCGGTTTCATCTCCCAGATTTTTCCCAGGGTGCTCCTCTACACTCACTGCAAACAACTTTTGTTAAAGCCTTGTCTTCAGCCAAAGGGGGCTGAAGGATGAGCTGCTCTGGGCTTTATTCTGCTAAGTTCCGTTCTGTCCTCCAAGGGGAGCGATGCAGATCTGTCACCTTGGCCAATTCCCCCTGTGCTGTGGGAAATCCTAGAACAGGGGGGATGTTTGGGTCATTGGATGCTTCAGTCCCCTTAGGGAACTTGCAGAGTAGGAGAGGCTGGATCAAAGATCTTACGTTAAATTTGTTGAATAATTTAAGTGGGGAGAGACCTTACAAAGTCACCTAGTCCTGCTCTTTATTTAGAGCAGGATTGACTTTGGAATCCAGTCAGGGTTCTCAGGATGTTGTCCAGTAAAACACTCAGTACCTCCAAGGCTGGAGGTGCCAAGGCTCCTATGGACAAACTGTCCTCCTGCCTCCCTGTGAAACATCATTTTTTCTTCTTTTTTTTTTTTTCTCAATTCCACTCAGAACTTCCCTTGCTGCCACTTGAGCCTATTGCTTCTTTTCCCTTTGCTGTGCACCTTCCTGTTTCCCTTGGGAGACTGAACCTGGACACAGGATTTTGGGAAGCAGCCTCATGAGGGTCAAAATCGGGAAATAATCATCTCCCTGAGCTGCTGGCTGCACCCTCGCGCCTGTGGTCTGGATGTGCTGATGTCACTTGGTTGGGGGCCTGTTGCTTTTGTTATAGTTTCTGATATCATTCATGTTTATTTCTCTTACAAGACTTGGATTGGGAATCGAAGACGGAAATATCGTTTAATGGGGATTGAGGTCCCACCCCCTAGAGGAGGTCCTGCTGATTTCTCTGATCAATCTGAATTTGTTTCTAAATCAGCACTTAATCCAGGAGAGGAAACTGCTACTGAAGTGGGGGATGATAATGATAGGAATGATGAAGTATCAATCTGCTTATCTGAAGGAAGCTCACAAGGTATTTGGAATGCAGTTATTACTGTGCCTATATTTTCAATTCTGTGCAGTGTGCATGCTTTGGATTCTGTTGTACACATTCAAAAACGTCTGACAGAGTCACAAGTGCTCCACCCCGCCTGGGCTGAAGGTACTGTTTGGTCTCTTTCTTCTACCTCTGTGTCTCTGAGTTTTGTTGGGTTTGTTCTACAAAGATTGGAGAAACCTTTGATCATTAGAGGCCCATTTCTGCCAGATTCGTCTGAAATGGAATCACAAGTTCACGTTTTGCTGGTGCAGGTGAGAGCTGGGCAGACAGAACAGGTGGAGAAGCCTCACTTCCCGAGAAAGCTGCTCAGTTGTTCCCAGCCAGCTGGGATGGCCATTCCATTTGATACCTCATCCCTGGAAGTGTCCAAGGCCAGGTTGGGCAGGGCTTGGAGCAGCCTGGTCTATGGAAGGTGTCCCTGCCTTGGCAGGGGCTGGAATGGGATGAGCTTCCACCCCAAGCCTTGCTGTGGTCCCGTGGCTCCATCCCTGTGACCCCATGGCTCCATCCCTGTGACCCCATGGCTCCATCCCTGTGACCCCATGGCTCCATCCCTGTGATCCCATGGCTCCATCCCTGTGACCCCGTGGCTCCATCCCTGTGATCCCATGGCTCCATCCCTGTGACCCCATGGTTCCATCCCTGTGATCCCGTGGCTCCATCCCTGTGATCCCATGGCTCCATCCCTGTGATCCCGTGGTTCCATCCCTGTGATCCCGTGGCTCCATCCCTGTGACCCCATGGCTCCATCCCTGTGATCCCATGGCTCCATCCCTGTGATCCCGTGGCTCCATCCCTGTGATCCCATGGCTCCATCCCTGTGATCCCGAGTGACCCCAGGCGCTGGGGTTGTGGAGCTGCTCGCTGAGACTGAGCAGAGCTGTGCCTTCCCAGTTCTCCTGGCAGGGAACCCTCAGCTCAGGCGTGAGCCGGGAGCTGCCCGGGCCTCCTGCTGCTCTCCCTGCCAGGCAGACACAGCCCAGCAGATCAAAGCCAGCAGCAGGGGACAGCTCAGGAGCCTCGGAACTGCACACACGGGGCCTGTCCTCAGTAAACTGTGGGATCTGGAGTGAGAAGTGCCTTCAACTTAATTCCCTTTTCCCTCCCAGGAGCACATGGGATCGATGTCTCCCTGCCCCTGCTGTCCTGAGCCGTGCAGGATGAGCTGCCTGCGCATCCCTCGCTCACTAATTGCTCCCAATGCTTCTGCTTAGAGGAGATCAATGAAGCCTTTGCTCTCCAAACTAAAAGAAAGTCTGACCTCGGGCCTGCTGCTGCTGCAGCTCAGTGTGTCAGGCTTGATCCTGACATTTCATCAGAACAATCTAAAGGGAAGAGCCAGGGGAGTGGAGAGCAGCTGGGAATGAGTTTGGGAGAGCTTTGTCATATTCTGCTATAGAGGGAATGAGATGATAAAGAAATGGATCAAGTGATTGAAAGCCAAGTGAGATGAGGACTCTCAGAGACCTTGATTTGCCTGAGGTGTGGAAGGAGCTGATTTAAGTCAGATCTGCTTAAAAGAAAATGGTGACAGGGGAGGAGTCTGAAGTGTCTGTAGTTCAAGTGAGGAATGTTTATTGAGCAAGGCTTTCATCAGACAAGGTGAGGCTGAGCACTTGGGGTGGATTATTAGTGTCAAAGCTTAAGGAAGTGCAAGGAAATGACAGGATTTTCACAGCACTCAGGAATCCCACTTTCATTCCTTTATTGTCCCACAACAATTATTTCTATTCATTTCTCCAGTTCAAAGGAGGAGATTTCATTGCTGCAGCTCAGCTGGTTTTGAACTTCCTGGAAAATATTTCCTCCAATACTCATGGGTTATGTTCAGTCACAGATAGGGAATTGTTTAAGTGTTTGAGAACTGGAACTTCTGGTCCTAATTATTTTAAAAAATCAAAACCACAACAGCAAATAAACACTCTGAAAAACAGAAAAAAGCAATTTTTGGTCGCCTAATTAGAGTGACACTGTTGATGGCTCCTGCTTTTAAAATGTAGTGTGTAAATATAAAAAAAAAATCAAGCTGGGCTGTGATGGAGCATTAAAGCTCTCATATTGCCTCACCTTTTTTAATTGTGTGTTAATTGTGTCCTCACTTAGTGGAGGCCTTAGGACTGTGCCGGGGTCCATGAGCTGAGGGTGAGTATTTGAGGAGTTGGGAATGCTGCAGGGAGCTGCTCTGTTCAGCTGTTGGCTCCAGGGGGTGACAGTCAGGGTCACAGAGTGCCTGGAGCCTTGGGGTGGCCCAGGGTCCCTGGGGAGCATCCTCACCCTGTGCCCTCCACTGCTCCTTCCCTGCTCCCATCGATCCCATGTGTTCCTTCCTGGCACTCCTTCCCCTGTGGAGCTGGGACCGGGGGCAGAACCAGTTTTTTTGAAACAATTTCAAATCAAATTTACTCAGCTTATGGATTTTAACTTCTAGGAAAGTTGTTTAAAACCATTAATTGTCTCTGTATGGTCTGCCCTAAATACGACCCTGTCTTGGGCAGCGTTGGTAATCCCAGGGAAATTGTCACCCCTGCATTTGTGTGGAGGTGACAGACCCTGGAATCATCACCTGCCCCTTCCGGTGTCCCACCTGAGCCTTGCTGCCCTTCCCTCTGTTCCTCTTTATATTTAATATGTGTAATAGATTCATACTTTAATACAGAGAAGTCAAGTAAATATAAGAAACAAATTCAATTTTAGGGGTAAATAGACTTGTCTTTCTTTGGGTTGTGTTTTCTCGTTGGCTTTTAAGGTCAATGGAATCATCTCATGCTTGTGTTTGAAGGGTAAAATCTGCTCTGGGTAAAATCTGCTCTGTTTTCAAGTGTTTGTACATAAAAAAACACTTCAAATTCACTAGGGATAAACATTTGCCATACCAGAAGGACACAGTCTGATCAGTTTTTGGTTCAAAACCCATCAATGTCTGCAAGGGGGAGGTGGGATTTAGATATGTACCCCAGAATGTTGGGAAATGCGGGGTTTTTCATGTAGGAATTTATTTTAATTTTAAAAAAAACAACTTCTGCACACTTTTGATGTGAAATTCTTCATTACCTTTGAATACTTCAGTCTGATCCTAAAAATGGGAAGGTTTTGGTGCAGGCAATAAGTGATGGTTCTGTTGTTGTGTCAGGTAGCAGTTGGTTTGATGTTGGCCTGAAATACTTGTGACAAAATGTCTTTTTAATAAGGCAGATATTCTGTTTTATGAGTAGACATTGATACCATGACTTTGCTGTTGGATTTAGCAGCTGTGACATTTAGTGGTAAACACCATTAGTGGTCCTTCAGCATAAAATTGGAATGAAATCTGACAAAACCAATTTATTTCTGCAGAAGAGACAAATGAAGCTCTTCAAAATGAAGAAATTGGCCACAAAGATGATGACCAGAATCCAGTTTCCACTGATAATGTGGTATGTATACCTTTCCTTTTCCACCAGCTCATTAATAACTCCTTAATTAATGTTGAGGTTGTTCTCCAGCACCTGTGTTTTTCACTAGGTGGCAACTTGAGTTGTGTGTGTTAAAAGTCCTTCCTATTTGAGCATTAAAACTGTACTAAAAATACTAAAACACAGCAGAAAAAACCCTAAAACCTTCAGTAGAAATGGTTTGCAGAGATGGTGTCCAAGAGACTCAGCTCCCCAATCTACCTGAACCCAGGTTATGTCGTTTTCTGTAGGAACAAAACCAAGGAAGAGTTTCTTCATACTTTGTTCTGAAAACAGTGTAACAAAACCTCTTAAAAATGCACTTAAAATTGGACTAAAATACTTCGGATTTGCATTAAAGATACAGATTTCCTATTTGAAAATCTAATTAGTTCTTTCCCCGCCTATCTTAAAATGTGTGTCTAAGAAAGAGAGTGTGAAAGTGTGAATGTTTGGCAGTTATTTAGGGACTCTTTCCTCAAGCTGAGTCTAAAACCAAAAATATTTGAATCACAGTGTCACTGAGGTCTGATGGAGCAGCAGAACTCAGGGACATCAAACCTCGGAGCTGTTGTCACTTCAGCTAGGCTGGCACTGGAGCACAGGAAATGTGTTTTATCCTCCGTGTCTTCAGGAGTTTGGGAGCTTGGTGGGTCCTGCCAGGGAGAGCTGGGATCCCCTCTGGAAGGATTTCTCCTTGGTGGTCTCAGGGAAATTCCTGTGTGCAGGCAGGAGGGACCACTTGCTGCAGGAAAAACTCTGAATTATCACCTCAGGAATGATCCATGAGCATGGATTGGGTCATTGGGGCCCCTTCCCCACGCTGGGTTAAACACTAGCCTAAAAAATAGTAAGACTGCTTTGACTTATTATTGACAGGCTCATAAATGTTTACAGCTGTCAAGACAAAAATAGTAAAAAAAAAAGCTTGGGGCATATTTCTAAGTTTTAGTCAGTTAAGCTTGGCCTTAATACTGTGCTTTACGTATCTTTAGAAACCCAGTATAGAAAGCTCCCCAAATCTTTGTGAATTAGGTGCAAATGTCCATCTTTATGTATTTGGAAGTGTCCTTTGGATCACGTAGGGCATTTCACTAGGGAAGGCCACAGGAGAACTCCTTGGTTTCTTTAGGCCAGAAGTAGGTCAGGACTTGCTGTGATGGCCTCTTTGCTCCAGAGGGATAAATTCCAGCCCCTCCTTTGCAGCAGCAGAGCAGAACAGGGGCTGTGAGGGGAGAAATGTGCAGCTCAGAGCCAAAAGCTGAGGCCGGGGAGCTCCTCGTGTGTAAACAGCCCAGGTCTCCATGGCAGCAGCTCCCTGCATTCCCCCTGGATCTCCTGGCTGAGGTGCATGATTGCCATCTAATGGGGGCTGCAGGGCTCAGAGCTGCTCAGCAGCCAGCACAGAACTCGCTTCCCTCCATCCTTCTTCCCTCCTGCCCCTTTGGGATGTGGATCCTCCTTTGTTTGTCTCCTCTGGCCTTTGGAATCTCCAGAATGAACCGTTTGCTTCTGTTTCAGAAAATAGAAATTTTAGATGACGAAGAGAGTGATCTGATCAGCAATTCTGAAGTGGATCAGATGAGTTCTCTTTTGGATTACAAGGTGAGTGATCGGGCTGTGTCAGGGACAGCAGGATAATCCCTGGGGATTTCAGGGGGTGGATCTGTAAGGAATTCAGTGAAGGCTTGTGGGACCCTGCAGCTCCTCTGCTGTTTTCCTGATGGGCACATCATGCCCTCATCCCACCTCCAGCCACATTATCCATGTTCCAGTCCAAACGGAGGCAGGAAAATCCCATTTCTGCAGAGCTGCAGCTCCCCCCGTGTGTCCCAACAAAGGGATTCATGGAGCCACCTCACCAGAACTGTTCCTTGGGATGCTTTTCCTGCAGCCCTGGAAGGAATGAGCAGCTGGAATCCTCCAGGGAGATGGGGAGATCTGAGGAGGAGTCATTCCCCAGGACACGCCTGGACATGGTATTTGTGTGAGGGAGGAAAATCATTTGGATCCTGACAGCTCCTGCCAAAGGCTGAGGGTTCTGTGTGGTGCTGCTCTCCCTGGAGTTGCCACAGTTTCCTTCAGTTTTTGCCTCCACTGCTGATTTTTTCTGTGAGAAACCAGGTCTGTTCTGCTGACAATAATCAATTACCAAAATAATAAACAGATAATCTCTTCAGAACAAGAATTCCTCCTTCCAGCAGCGTTTTCCTGGGAAGGGAAGGGCAGTGGAGAATGGATCAGGAGAGGAAATGACCTTTTCTTAATGTCACCTGTCAGCGCAGTGAAAGGCTTGTTGTGACAGTGCCCTGCAGAGCCAGGGCTGTTGTTTGACAGCACTGATTAGTCCCTGACTTTTCAGCCTAAATCTGAATTCTTCCTGGGCTGGGTAAAAATCCAGTGCTAAACAGGCAACTGCTAAGTCTCCATTGGGAAGAACTCCACTGATTTTTTTATGAGAGCCTCAAAATTGCAGCCCAAATATTACTCTCTTGTTCCCAGAGCTGTTGTCACCTGGAACAATGTGGTAAGCAGTGTTTTCACTGAAAAAATGTGAATTTCCTGGGAAAAAAACAACAAAAACATAACCATTTTTAAAGGTTTGTTGCAAACCTTTAATGCATTACGTAGTCTCAGCTCTTCATGTCAACTAAAGCTGAATTCCAGCCAGTCTAGAAAGTGTGAGCATAAATATAATATTTTCTTCATTATTCTCTCATGAGTTGGTGCTATTAAGCAGAGCCCTTCTGCAAAAATGAGCAATGCCTTTGCTCTTGTAACCTAAATAAACAGTTTGACTTTCATGATCTTTGCCAAGGTGAATAACCAGAGAAAATGAATTTTAGCTCTGCACTGATCAACAGGTTTGATCCTACATACCAGTGAGTTTGAAGGAAAAGAGATACTTGGAATAAACAGAAATACTTATCAAATCTGAATTTTTAATTGGGAGATTTGGAAGTATAGATTGGGTAAATGCCTTTTTAGCCAAAGCATACAAATTATATTGATATTATTTTGTAATATATTACATCCAGTTCCAGCCCCATAAACAACTCTGTGGAGGTTGGAACTAAATGATCTTTAAGGTCCCTTCCAAACCATTCTGTCACTCTGTGATATTGCTGTTTATTCTGTAACCCCAGGGATCCTGAGGAACTTGGTGAGCTGACACTAGATCCATGTCAAACCCAGCTGCACTGGAGGATGTTATCTTTTAATTCGTGGTAGCTTTGTGGAATTTTCAATTCGTTTTCCTTTTTTTTTTTTTGTGTCAATTTTTGTGTCATTATTCCTGCTGCAATAATGGAATTTATTTGCTGTCTCACAGATCACTTCTAGGAGGAGATCTGGGCTTTGGTAGTCACTGTCACTAAAACCATTTAGTTTTAATGTTTTGTTTTATGTTTAGGTGTGGGTATTCCAAAGCTTTGTCCCGCCCCCATCCCTGGAGGGATTTAACAGACAATGTGCATGTGGCACTTGGGGACACGGCCAGTGCTGGGGAATGGTTGGGCTCAGTCCTAGAGGGCTTTTCCAGCCTGAGGGATTCCGTGGTGCTGTGATTATTCCCGGAGCTCTCTGATTTCCCCACAGAATGAAGAAGTCAGGTTCATCGAGAGTCAGCTGGAGACTCACAAACAGAAATATTTTGAACTGCAGACATTTACCCGGAGTTTGATACTTGCAATTAAATCAGATGATAAAGAACAGCAGCAGGTAAATCCTGGAGCAGGTGTAATGTCAGAAGATGTTTGTGCTTTTGTGTTGTGTCCTTCCCTTGGGTTAATTCCAGAGGCCCAAATCATGATTGAAAACCTCAATTAATTTTTTCACTCTTTGTTTAAAGCACATCTGATTGCTGATATAACAGACACCTAACAGTGTATATACTATATATTATATGTTTTCTTTCCCTTGTAGGCCCTGCTTTCAGACTTACCTCCTGAACTTGAAGAAATGGATTTCAACCACACATCCCCGGAGCCCGACGATACCTCATTCAGCCTCTCGTCCCTGTCGGAGAAAAACGCCTCGGACAGTTTGTGATTTCTTTTCTTTGCAAGTGGCAGAGCACGGAGGCCACGGGAGGTGCAGGGCTCAGCAGAGAGAGAGAGAGGCTTTTGCTCTGCACTGCTCTCAGCCCGAGGAGCCAGGCCAAGGCGGAGGAGCCTGTGCCGAAGGGCAGCCGTGGCTCCTCTCAGCCAAGGGATTCGGAATGTTGGGTTTGGGAAATCAAAGAACTGGGTGAGGGAAGGGTTCACTTGGAGCAGCTTGGCCTTGGTTAGGATTAACTTCTGACTCTCCAGAATAACTCTGGCTCTGTAGCAAAGTCGTTTTGAGCAGGGACACAAGAGTGGAAAGCAAATGTCGTGTGACACACAGTGAATTCTTCAGCGTCACCTGCTCCCCAGGCCTGTTTATTATATTTTTCCCCATTTTTACTCAGGTAGGTGGACTAAAAATTGGGGATCCAAATAGAATAACAGGCTTTCTCTGAGTTGTGCTTGAAAACCTGAAATTAAACTGAAGTGTTTTTCATTTTTTGACTTGAGATTGTTAAATCTTCCATTTTTCTGACCAAAATAGCTGAAAAAACCTTGAAAGGCTAACTGAAAAAATTGAATTCTTTTCAATAAATTATTAATGCAAAGAAGCAGTGATAAGTGTTGGAAGAAATGAGGTGGAAATGGGAACCCTGGTAGCTGCAGGACACCTCCTAATACAGTAGCAATGGGATTGGATGTTTACACTCTTTAGGGTTTAATGATTGTAGTCACTGTTTTTATTTGTCAAAGCCTGAATGCTAAAGTTCTGCTTGTTATTTTCAATTTTGGTTATATATTTTTCCACAAACTTTGCTCCATTTTACCAAGCCAGTCAGAATTCCACAACTGTCATTGTATCCTGAAAGGTTTTCCAGTGTTTGGAAGTGAGTTCTGGCTTAAAGCCCTGCCTGGTGGATTTTTTGGCAAGCGCTATTTCTAAACTGTGCTCTCGATTGCAGGCAGGGGCTGAGCTGAATTCCTTCTTTCCCAGAGCTGTCAGCACTGAATCCCTTCACTCCCCTGGTGGAATGGATTCAGAGATGTTCAGGTGGAGTCAGTGGGGTGTGTTTGTGTCCTAGGAATGCCTGGCCGTGGCAGTGGTGCCATGCTTGGGTTGCCAGGGCGGTGACCAGTCCAAGGTTGGCTCAGTCTTGGAGCTCTTTTCCTCCAGGATGGCTCTGGGTGGTGCTGCAGGTGCCTGCCCATGGCATTGATGCTCCAATTCCAGCCTGGATATCCCTCAGCAAGCATTTTCACACAGATACTTCAGTCTGGTAAAAAGCCCTGATCTTCCCATTTTGTGCCAAATAATAATTGACTCTGGGGAATCCTTGTTCATGCAGTGAGTAATCCCCTTAATTTCAGTGGGAGGTCCAAGGTGTAGCTCAGAAAATCCAGAGTGTTGGGGAAATAACACCTTTTTTTTTTTTTAATACTGGGATTAACTTGGGTTTTAGGGCTTTCTCCGTCTGATCAGTTTCTCCCTAATCACTTGTACAGCTCTTTTTGTTTAGTATCCATAGTGAGCTCTGTTCTTTCAGGTTTTTAGTCTCTCCTGTCCTTGGGCATGAGGAGCTTTTAGCAATACTGTTAAATACCAGCTGCAGAAAGGGCAGGAACAGTTTCAAAAGGTGTTCTGGAAAACCAAAACTCTCCCAGTTCTGCCCTCTGTGCAGTTCTGTAAGTTCCCAGCAGAGTTACCTTTCCATAGAGCAGCCCCAGAATTCCAAGCTGTGTGAGTTGAGGCATTAAAGCTCAGATTGGAAATGGAGGTTTGTGAGCAGAGCTCACAGTGCTGTCCTTCACAGGAAAGATAGAGCTGAGCTGGAATTCTGCTTGCTCTGAAAAACTCATTTATAAAGGGTTTTCTATGCCAGGCCAACAATGGTTTCTATTGCTGTTCTCTCTAGACAGGAAATTTGTGCCACTGACAATGAAACCTCTTGTTTTCTGAGGGATTAAAAGAACAGTGCTGTGATTTGCCACTACTTGGACCCTGTTTTCCTGCTTCTTCCACTTAAATTCCAGACAGGAGGCAGGATACTCTCAACAGGAGTTCTCAATTTCATGGTCAGTTAAATCGTCCACCTTCCTGCAAGAGAAACTTCCTCTGATGATTCATATTTTGCTGTCTTGCTGCTATTTCGTACCCAAACAAATTGAAGGAATGAATTTTGAATGAATTGTTTGCTAGACACAAGCAATTATGTCAGTCCCTGTTCTCCAGGAAGCTGGAATCCTTTTGGATTCATCAACGCCCACCCCATCCCTGGGGGATGCTCTGTGGTCCTTTTTCTTGTAGGGAGACAAAACACAGCGAGGCAGTGGTGCTGTCACGGCCTGGGGTACTTAACAGCACTACAGGATAGTCAGGAAAAAAGTACAAATTCCATCCCTGAGCAACTGGAAAGGAAAATACTCTACATCTCATTGGCTGGGGTTTCTTTCAGTATCAGTGTGTATTTCCAGCAAAAATCTATTGGCTGTTGCCATTAGTGGTGTGTAAGTGTTGGTGGAGAGCAGTGGGGGTGGCTCTGGGTGGATTTGGGTTCTGGGTATTTCCCCTGTCTGTAGGATGGTTAAACACCTCTTAAGGGCAGTTCATCATTTCATAACCTACAGGAGATAAAGCTGTGCTTTTCAGGGTGACAGAAGTCAGCCCCGTTTCTGTTCCAGGGAATTATCACTGCAGCAGAAGGGCCGTGTGTTGATGGTTTCATCACTTTTCTGTGGCCACATGTTGCTGTTTCCTCATCCTGCAAGTTTTGGCCATGAGCAATGACTTCCCTGGCATTGTTCATTCCTAAAGCCTCCCTGGGAGCATCAGTGATGTCTTTCTGAAGAAACCCAGGTGGGAAAGTAGCTCAGAACAGACACTTGAGCCAGAGGCAGGACAGACTCTCCCCAGGGAGCTTTTTGATGCTGAAAGTTTGTTGATGGTTAAAAACCCCTCTTCCCTGCAGGTGATGCTTCAGTCACATCCATAGGTCTGACAGGAGTAACAGTAAAGGGAAATACTCCAATATCACAGTAAATACTCCAATATCACAGTAAATACTCCAATATTGCAGTAAATACTCCACTAGGTGAATTTGGGGCAGGTTTAAAGGTACCTGAGCAGATGAACCGTATGAGGTTTCTGGAGTGCCTGGCCCTGGAGGCAGCTCTGCACTTTAATCTTTCCAAGTATTTCTTTTCACTAAGGCAATAAAAAGTGTGAAATGAGGAGCTTGGAGCTTTGCAGCCCTGCAAGGGAGAGAAGGAATGTCCTGGTTCTGTGTTCACTTGAGTTTTGTGGAGCTCTCCGAGGGGAGAGGCTGTGTGTGCTGCTGGGCTCTGCCAGGTGAAGTGACAGAACAGAGCAGCAGCACCTGGGACATCCTGGCTTGGGAATGGGAATGGGAAGGAGAATATGCATTAAGGGAATAGCACAGAATTGCTGAAACAGGAGCAGTTCATGGCTTGTTCCAGCCCAAAGCTTGGTGTCCTGCCTCCAGCCCCTGCCCAGCTCCCCCAGGCGGGGGCTGAAGGGCTGGACCCTGGCCAAATTCTGCCTTTTCTGCCCCAAATCCTCCCAGCTCAGTCAGGAGGTGCCTGAGCAAAGTTCGGGGGTGGTTAGGGAGGAGACTCCACCTGACCAGAGAACACGAGCAGCCTCGGGGTGCTTGATTCTCTACTCAAGTACATTTTACCACATTGGCCACCTGGGAAATCGGAAAATTCTGAAGAAAAAAAAATAGACAAAACAGCCCTACAAAATGGGTCTTTTCCATGGCAGAACAGGGGTTTAATCTGAGTATTTGTTGCTCTAAAAAGCAGCAGCTGCTTTGGTCAGAAGGTGACAGAGAAATGGGGCAGAGCCTTGGGCTTGGGGGGTGGTTCTTTTCCCACAAATGAGCAAATCCTCTGGGCTGAAAGAGGTGCTTGGGGGTGTTCCTGGAAGGAAAACACTTCAGGTCAGTGCTCTGGCTCTGGGAACAGTTTCCATGTTACTGAACTAAGTCAATAACTCTTTTCCAGCTCTGTTTTACATTTTACACAATGCTACCTCTGAAACGTGACACCCCTTAAACCCACACTGAAAATGTGAATTTAGGATTTTTTTTTTTAACCTTTTATAGGCAATAAATTATTCCCAACATGCATCCTTCAGTTTTGTGCTTGGTTTTAGCTGAGTGTGAGCCGTTCACTTTGATTTTATTTTAGTGCTATTTTTCTGTATTTGTGTTCACCACAACCCATGGACAAGGAAATGATTGGATATTAGGGAAAAAAGCTTAGCATACGTTAATGGAAGAAAATATTTATGTTAAAGCTGAAGGATGATGGGTTGGCTGTGCTGATTTTGATGCAATTCCTGTGAGAAATGGGTATTATCCTTAATTCTGGTACTAATGATTGTTGTAACATTGCTCAGTGCATCAGAATAATTAATCTGAGTGCAGTCAGTGATCTCAACACTGTAAGGAAAAGGATTTTACGCTGAGACATCACAGTTCATAAATACCTCTTCTGATTTTTGTTTCAGTTGTTTCTTTTTTTTTCATAACTTTATAGAGACCTTGTAGAAACAATTTGGAAGTGTTCGATGAAAATGCATCTAACAAACTGAGGTCAAATGTAGATTGAGATTTGATTTGTATTCAAGTTTAATCTTAAAAGATTGAATTTCCTTGAATTTCCCCCGTCACATTTCCCTTCCCAGAACAAAGGGGGAAGGGTGGCAGATGCACAAGGGGGACGGAGGGAATGAGGCACAAGGAGGCAGAAGTGAAGGTTCTGCGTTTTAGTCAAGAAAATTTCGATAAACTAAAAGGTTTCTATGCTGTGGAAAACAAGAGCTTCTGCTTTATCTGCAGATTTTGTGAAATACAGTTCAAAAAGTCATTGGCTAATCCACTGAGTTGTGCTGGGGGAAAATTGTATTCTCCAGTAGGAATTTTATCATTTCTAGGGTTCTTTCTGGAATTACTGAGTGTGTGTGAACACACAGATGCAGATTTACAATGTGCACAGATACACTGAACTTGATCCCAATGGCTCTACAAAGGTATTTTAACTTGAAATGTTAATGTAATTCTTCTAAAATATATTTCATTTGCTCTTCTTTTTGTGTCTTGCTATATATCAATTCCATAGTTCTGAAAATTAGTCAAATACATCCATACAAATACAGTTTATTGTTTATATCCTTGGAAAATTGGTAACTTTTAGGCTTGGAAATTTATGAAAATGTCCATAATAATGATACTTCTAAGTGATCTTGGCAAATAAACAAACTGCTGTATTTATGAAGAGATAATGAATCTTCTGCCATGATAATTTCTGCTTTATTGTCACTATAGGAATCAGTTTCATTTAAAAAAAGATATTCTGAAAGTTTAAATATTACTGTATAACCCGGATGTTTTCCTTAGCCTAAAAACAAGAGAATTGATGATCTAAAATCTTTTATCATTTCCTTCTGGGCCAATTCCTTAAGTTTTGTAACCTGAGTGTATTCCTGGGTTTCTCTGTGAAAATCACTATTTATATTGCATTTTTATGATTTGTATCAGTATGTGTAGCAAAGAAATGACTACAAACCTTCAACTGAAGTACCTCCACTATGGTCCAGGACAGCTGCTCTGGGCATTGGGAGTGCCACGTGCCCAGAGAACAGGTCCAGACGTTTGTATTGAGTTGGTTTTCTGTGTATATAAAGGGTATTTATAATCTTGTATTAACAGAGTCATCATTGGAAATGCTGATTTCCTGCTTTAGAAGCCTGCTCAGCTATTTTTATATAAAACGTTGGTCTTCGCCTTAATTTTTTTTTGGTGAAAAGTTGTGCCATAGATATTTTAACTTATCCACAGATCCTTTACAGAGTTTGCTTTGACTTCTCTTTAGTTAATTATTTTTACTCCGAATTGTCCCAATTTGTTTTCTCTTCCAAATGCATCTCAAGGTTGGTTTGCTTTCTTAATTTTTTTTTCTTTGGAAGTTTTGGAAGATCCCTTCATCTGCATGCTTTGGTAGCTCGAGTTTTTCCTCTGTAGTTTATTGTTTATAGTTTAGAAGAACCTTTTATTGAAACTCCCTGAAGTAATGCTTGTACAAATGTATTTAGGGTGGCCCAGATGGTCAGAGAAAAGGGCTATTTAGCGTTGGTAAATTTGTCTACTGACTCAAGGATATTTTTCTACGTCTGTCAAGTTTGGGACTATGGAGAAATGAAATAAAGGTGAACTAACTCCTTTTCCTATATGAATTTCTCAGTTTCTGTGTTTATTGTGGCCTTGTAAATGTTCAGAGCAACAAGAATTAAATCCACGTCAGGGCTCGGCCCTAGTTCTTCAGTACCTACCATATAAATGTATTTATTATTTATGGAGAGGCTTTTCAGAATTTGAAATTTGTACAGAATTTGGAGCCCTCTGTCCCAGGAACAGTGAAATGCTGTCCCTTCCCAAAACAGGGATTTGTGTCCAGTGAGGGCACTGCACACCCAGCACTGCCACAGCTCAGCTCAGGTGAGGGGGTTGAGTTTTGGGGCTTCTTAAAAGCTGTTTTAGAGCTAAATGTGAGCCCTCTGTGCTCTTTTCATCCCATCCCTTAGCATTCGAGATAATATTTAAAAATAATAACTAACTTAAAGATCTCCAGAGCTCAATCCTGTGGCCTCTGCCCTCAGCCCAAATCCTCACGGATGGAAAGGGAGAAGTTGTCAATGCTGATCGTTGGCTTTGGGAGCAATTCTGGGGCTGAAAGAGCAGCCCAGGGGTGCTGGGGAGCTCTCAGGGTGCGCCACGGCCGAGGGACAGGTTTGGGGTTGAATTTAAACCCAGGGATGGTGAGAAAGAGCCGAAGGCATCCCATGGGGCGGGGTGCATCCCGGATGGAGCACAGGGATGCAGGAGCCAGGCTTACACAGATTCCAGGCTGCCTCTGGGCAGAGCTGGCCGGTGGCGATGTGAGCACATCCCTGCACAGCTCACCTGCTGCCCTCCTGCAGCGCTCATTTGCAGAAACCTCGTTAATTAAACTCTCAATGCTCTAAAGTCACCCGAACGTGGAGCTCAGCCCCGTCCAGCTTTGGAATTAGAGCTGCGGGGAGGGTCGCTCTGGGTTTCATCCAGAGAGAAACATGGATGGAGAGGAGTTACATCTGCCTGACACTAAAGGTTTATTAACAAATGTTCCTGGGACCTGAACTCGGATTTTGGGAAAAGCCACCCGAGGCGGGTGGTGCTGCAGCTCCATTGCCACCTGGTGGCAAAAGAAACAGCAATTGGGGAAAAATGCCTTGAACTGTCCATACTTCGTATTTCAGAAGGAGCGACTGTTTTTATCTCAACGAAAAATCAATATGAAAATAAATCTGGCATTTGGTGAGGAGGAGACTGAGATCAGACTGAAGGTGCAGCCATAAACCAGGAGCACATTCCGGTTTAGTTTCCCCACATGGATTTAGGTTTGGGGGCACCAAAGCTGCTCCGTGGGATGAGGTGACGTGTGACAAGCAGGGCCACCTGGGGTGGCTGCTCCAGCTCCATGTTCCTGCTGCAGGGAGTGAGGGGAAGGGCCACAGGAGGAGAAAGAAACAGGAAAAAAAAAGGTGTTTTCGTGGTTATTTACTTGCAGTTTTTATTTTAGTGGGGAAGGAAGGGGGAGGAAAAGGCAGGAAATGGGAAAATTTTCACACTTTATCTACTATTCAATATTGCTTTGAGGTTATTTCTTGCTGGAAATCTGGAATAATCTTGGACTGTGTAGAATTTTTCACTAGAAAAAGCTCATTTGATTTCTTCTGAAAGAAAAATTCTCACCAGCTTCAATCTTCCCTTTGTGGTCTCCTCTTCTTTTCTGTTCAATGTGAAATTTTCAGTTAAAGGCCTTTTACCTCTTTCTTCCGAAGGTTTTGGGCTCAGCCAAAATTCAGGGGAATTTGAAGTGAATTTGAAGAAGTCACCTAGCAGGTCCCACCCCCTCAGGGATGGAGAGCCCATTTTGGGGAAGCCAAGTCCTGAATGGCACCTGGGAACAGACATCCCCTCAGGTCAAAGACCGGGGGTTAATTAACCTGGGTTTAATGTTCTGTTAACAATTCCCCTGTGGAACAGTTGCAAACCCATTGCAACCAACCCCCCCACCCCGAACTTCATTCCCATAATAGTAATAAATGGCTCACTGTGATCTGAACTATAAACAGATTTCATGAATTCTGCCAGAAATTGAATATTGAATTATTTCTTTATGCCCACATGTCTTTCCTGGTTTGCTTAATTCTGCCAAATATTTAGCTCAGCCTTCTCTTCTCTCAGCAACCCACACTCTCCCGGCTACATCATCCCATTTTTGGACCATTATTTAAAATTTCAGTCTTTTTACAGAGCCTGGCCAAGGAACCAAAACGGATCAGTGAGGGATGAAACAGCTGAGCGTGTTCAGCTCCTGTGTGGGGATCAGTTTTGGGCTCCTCAGCAGTCACCTGCACAGCCAAGCAGCAGGGTTTGACCCCACCCCAGGAACGTTCCCTTTTTGGGGAAGAATCCCACTGGAATGTGCTTTTTGCCAAACCGCTGAGCTCAGGGCCGTGGGAACAGGATGGACACATTTTTGCGTGTTCTACAATCACACTTCAGCAGTACATGATTTCCTGAGTTTCCATTCTTTGAAATATTAATTTAGCTTTTTTTTTTTCATATAAAACCCTGAGTGTGCGGCTGAAAATGCCATTTCTCGCTGCCATCCGGGGCTGTGAGCTCACTCGATGCTGCCATGATCTGTGTCCTCAACAAGAACCAAGACACAATTTCCAGAACAAGCGTTGCTGATTGCCTGAATGACAGGTAGAAAATACTGACTAAATAATCCTTGTTAGCAATGAGCAGTAAACCCCCTTAATTTGTGCCAACATTCCCAAAATGAAGAACCCTATCACCTTTGCAGATCATTTTCAATTGTTTTTCCCCCTTTAATTCAACTTCCAGCTGAAGAAGCTAAGGTATTAAACCATTCGTGCCCTCCGTGCCCTGGTGAGTGCTGCCCTGGGGGAGCAGGGGCAGCCTGGGGACAGGGATGGGGACAGGGCCGGGTGGCAGCGCCGGCTGCTCACCGCTCCCACGCCGGAGCCATGTGTTGATTCACTCTGTAATTGATTTGGGCAACTCGAGGCAATCGGTTTCCAAGATACCACATCCTTCAGATATTTAAAACCCCTCACTCTGGCAGTGTATTATATTTAAATGTCGATGGATGATCCGGGTGGGTATTTATAGCCACGCTGGGATGGGCTCTGGGAACGGGCCATGGGTGGCTGGGCAGGGAAGGAATTCTGAGGGGCACTGGGGACCCCTCGGAGTCACCCCAAAATCAATGTCCCACCCTGGGTCAATTCATCAGAGCTTCTCTTGGCTCCACCGCACTGGGGCTCGCTGCAGCTCTGGTTAACAGCCAGGCCGTGAGCAGTTATTCCAGATTTTCCTCCACAACAGTGATTCCAGATTTTCCAGCCCGGGGCAGCGGCTGGTCCAGCCAGGGAGGTACATTTTGTTTGCTGTTCCTGTCATTCCTCACCATCACCTCCACACCACTGCCATGGCTCACACAGGGATCACTCCCTTCCCACAGCAAACTTTGGCTTCCTGGATAAAGGACATTTCCAAAGAAGAGACAGGGAACTGCTGTAATCTTCCTCAGGATTTTCAGGAAGTTAAAAAAAAAAAAAAAAAAAAAAAAAAAAAAAGTGGAAATGTTGGTCAAATTGGTTGAGTATTATGAGCCCTGGAGCTGCGCACACATCTTGTGACCTTGGGCTTTAAATGACTGGGAGGACAATCCTGTTTGTAGAAGAAGAGGGGAAGGCTCTGAAGCAGGCAGGGGAGGCAGGGATAGCCTGTGGCAGATGGGGACAGGGACACACAGGTCACCCATCTCGGGCTGGCTCTGAGCACGAATGCCAGGAGCGAGAGGCAGAGTTCCCAAACTCCTGCCTTGGGCTTCTGGAGCAAGAGGAACACTCACCCAAATCTGGAGGCCTGCTGTGAGCAGGGGCAATGCAGAGCTTTCCTTGTTTTAGGCCAAAACAAGGAGTAAAACACACTAAGAATGGAGATTAAAAAAGGCTTGGATTTGTGGCCTCCCATCTTCGCCACCACCTTTATTTGGACTTAAAGTGGGAATCCAGGATCACACATCAGCCAAAGGCTGGACCTGATGACCTCAGAAGTGTTTTCCAACCTAAATGATTCTGTGAAATCTTCCTTTCATCCATCCCTTGGGCATGGGCAGCGGCAGGAGCCCACAGCAGGAAGGGAACAGGACCAATCCAGCTTGGAACTGCAGGTGGCAGAGGTCAAACTGGGACACACAGTGTCCCTGCACAATGGAGAAAGGGAAACTGGTGACACAAGAAGGGTTGGGAATGCACCGAGTGCCAGCCATGGGCATCAGCTCCGGGGGAGAGAGGGAGAGCAGCAGGGAAGGGCAGCAGAGCACAAAGACCTGCTGGGGTGTGAGGGGCTGCCCCTGCTGACCCTTCAGAAGGGTGGGAGTGTCACCTGAAGATGAGGGTGTCACCCGGTGTCACCCGGGGCCGCTCTGGCGGGGCCTGGCCCGGATCCAGCGGGAACAGCTCCGGGAAGCGGCGCGGGGCGGGAGTGAGAGCGCTGACGGCGCTGCCCGTGGGAGTAGCTGTGGGCTGGGATGACGGGTGATTTTTGGCTCAATAAGGAAAAAATAAGAACCCAACCTTTTTTTGTTTGCTTCGAGCCTCACTATGAGCTTCATATTGTGGACTTTTCGCTGGAACGTTTTAGGGCTGGAATACATGGAAGGAAAGGAAGATCCATGCAGAAATTAATGATTTGTATGAAAAGCAGTGTAGTAATAAGCAAAAATTAAAAGACAATCCATTAGAAAATCCCCTTCTTTAGAGGTTTTGAAAGCTGTTTTTACCCTTATGTACTAATGATGTTGAGTTACTTTTTCATGTCCTAAAGATTTGACAATGGTGAGTATTTTTTCTGGAAGCATTTCTTAGTTCAAAGTATGAGAGCTTGAACAGATCCCACGCATGCTCTGGACAAACTGAGTCATTCCAGCTTTCTCAAGCCAAGATCTGACCTTTGATAACTTTAAATTACATTTTTTTGGTGACTCCTTGAACTGCTTTGTCATTTACAATGTAACTATTGAGGTTTCTAAATGTGTTTAGGGCTGATCAAGCTGATGGCCGTTGTGGGATTGAAGACACCCACAGAAGTTCAGAGGGCAATTTCAAGCTCAAAAATATCTTGAGGGAGGAAGGAATTAAGGCCTTGGAGGTGTCAATAGGACACAGGAAGGGCTGGGTCAGAGGGACCTTAAAGTCCACCCAGTGCCACCCCTGCCATGGCAGGGACACCTCCCACTGTGCCAGGCTGCTCCAAGCCCTGTCCAGCCTGGCCTTGGACACTGCCAGGGATCCAGGGGCAGCCACAGCTGCTCTGGGCACCTGTGCCAGGGCCTCACAGCCCTCTGGGGGAAGGAGTTATTGCTAATATCCCATTATTGCTAATATCCCAATGGCTTTGCTTCGAAGCCATCCCCCCTTGTCCCTGTGCTCCAGGCCCGGGACACAGACTCGCTCCATCCTCCCTGCAGGCTCCCTCCAGGCGCTGGAAGGCCACGCTGAGCTCTCTTCCCAGGCTGGACATTCCCAACCCCTGCAGCCTTTCCTCAGAGCAGAGCCGCTCCATCCCTCTGCCCATCCTGGTGCCTCCTCCGGAATATTTCTGAGCTGCAATGGCAGCGCAGTTATTCTGGCAGGTGCTTCTCCCATTGAGTGGATTTTTTTCCCATTTCTCCATGTGGATTCCTCACTCCGTGGCCGTGCCGGGAATGGGAGCAGCAGCCAAGGAGCAGAACGGAACGGAGGTGACACTGTGACAAGCCAACAGCTCTGACAAAGCACTCCCAGAGGCTCCAAGCGAATTTGGAGGAAGCCAGAACTGCGGGGTTGGAGTCAAACAAACAAGCAGGCAAACAGGGAATGACAATTCTGGGCTCCCCTGAGCCTTCTGCAGCTCTCGGAGGGTTCAGCAGATCCATCAGTGACACCAGGGGAGTCACAGGGAAATGCTGAGCAATCGGTGTGGCATTTTATGGAGGAAAAATCATTTATGGAGAAAGTATTTAAGGCAAAATGTACAGAAAAATGATTCAGTGTGTTTATCCCATTGAAATCTTATCTAAGGGGTCTGGGAGTTTCCTGCTGATTCTGTGCTCAGAAAATAATTTCCCTCACTCAAAAAATGCCATTAATTGAGTCCACTGGGTTCCAAAAAATGCCATTGAGTACATTGGGTCCACTGGGTCAAAAATATTGCTATTAATTGATATTAAATAGGTTCCTAGTTTTATTTTTAACTGTCAATACAGATGGAATCATCTCTGAGTGAAAACATCTTCCAACTAGCGAGCTAAATAACCAATATTAATAGCTAGGTGCAAAAATGTCTATAAAAACATAAAATACTTTATAACTGTCTTATTGAAATGCATTAAGCAATGAGGACTTTGTCATAACGGAAGAAATACATTACTGCTGTTGCTGCGAGCTTAATGATTGTGCTTAATCACCCATTGTTTGGTGACTGAAAACTTAGAAAGGTGTTTTAATTTAAATTTTTAAGCATTCTCAGAGTTCATCCGCTTCTGAAAGGCATTGTTGGAAGGCAGTTGTGGCACTCACGGAGACACAATTTCGCAGTAAATCCAAGTTGCTTCTCGCCCAGCCGCACGCTGCCTCGAGCCCTCGCTGCTGAGCTCAGTGACAATTTTAGATATCATTTAACAAGGCTGACTTCTTTCTTTGAGTTAATTTGAACTTCAGCCCTTGATCATCTGCCTCTGTTTATGTGCATTTATCCATCCTTGAAAATTTTCAAATTAATATTTCGCTGTGAATATTGGAAGTATTTTAATTCTGACTGTCTCTTTCAATGGTTCCTGTAATTACAAGGTACGTCATTCATTTGAGATTTAAATCTGCTTCCTTCCCACACAAACCCAGCATTATTTCTTTTTTCCTCGAGATTACTGTTAGCAGATTTTAAAAGTGAGGCTTATTATTTTTTTTGTATTAAAAAAGCAGATCCTCCTCTTTATAAGAGTCCTGCCCTGGAGCTTTTTGCTGGCCTTCCAGAGGTGGTACCACACTGTGTTTGTTGCAGGAAGAAAAATAAAGGTTTGTTCCTCCTCTTATGAGATAAATATTGATGCTCAGAATTACATGTTTTAAACTTGCTTAAAAACGCCAAAACCTGGTGAAATGAAAACTGAAACCAGGCTGGAGCTGAGCTTTTGTAGCTTGGTTAGGGAGTTTGAGGTAGCCCAGCAGAATGATCCTTGCTGTTTACAGATGATTTATCGTTCTCCCCGTGGCTCTGCTGCTGGATCAGCCCTTGGGTAAGAGCCATTCTTTACAAGTCTGACCTCATTCTGGAGATGTTCCCTCCGCTGGGTGCTCGTGTTTCTCACCGAAGCCAATTCACAACATTTACTGAAAAGCCCTCCCATTAAGGGCGGTGAGGATCTGCCTCTCACATGGCAGGGACTGGATTTTTTCCTTATCATTGAAAGTCTGCTCGTCTGTCAATTTTTACCACTTTCAGCTGTTCTGCCACGGCTCCATCGGTGCCTGTGACAGCTCCTCAGTGAAAGGAGAAGCAGCTCTTTCAGTGTCAAAGTCAACTTGTTGAAGGCTCTTCAGAATTGCTTGTCCCTGTAGATTTACAGCAGAGGAGGAGATCTGACAGGGCTGGGAGTGGCGATGAGCGCTGTCCTTCCCTGCTCAGCATTCGGCTGCCCCTTGGTTATTAAGAAGAAAAAAAGTAATGACCTGCAAAGCATTTTGTGGCATTTCCCTGGAGAAAAGACACTGATCAAAGATAAATTACCTGGCGGTTGCTGCCTCAGATTTGTGCTGGGGAGGCACGGTGTGGCTGGGACAGGGCAGTGCCATCAAATAGTGCGGGAGGACGGGCAGTGAACTCCTGCAGAGAGCGCAGGATCCCACAGTCCCTGAGGCTGGGAAAGACCTCTGGGATCACCCAGTCCAGCCTGGGACTGATCCCCACCTCATCCCCAGCCCAGAGCACTGAGTGCCACATCCTGGTGTTCCTTGGATGCCTCCAGGGATGGGGACCCCAAACCTCCCTGGGCAGCCCTGCCAAGGCCTGACCACCCTTTCCATGCAGAAATTCCTCCTCATGGCTAACTTGAGCCTCCCCTGGCCCAGCCTGAGGCCGTTCCCTCTCCTCCTGTCCCTGTTCCCTGGGAGCAGAGCCTGACCCCACCCTGGCTCCTGTCAGAGCCACAGGGTCCCCCTGAGCCTCCTTTGCTCGAGGCTGAGCCTTTCCCAGCTCCCTCAGCCTCTCCTGGTGCTCCAGACCCTGCCTCAGCTCCGTTCCCTTCCCTGGACTCGCTCCAGCCCCTCCATGTCTTTCTTGCAGTGAAATCAGGAGCAGGTTGGAGTTCTGGCACGTTGGTATTCTGTATTTAATACACATGTAAACTCAGCTGAGAGAAATGTGAGTTAGAGCAACTTGCACCATTCTTTAGTCTTTTCAACAAGTTTGTGTGTGGCTTGAAAGGTGTCTGAGCCTCACATCCAGCCTAGTAAAGAGTTTTAAGTAAGTTCTAGTCACTTACCTGCTCATCTCCATATAATCCTGTTATTTGTCTAATTGTTTCTATTCTTGTATGTTTGCTATGTGAAAATGCAGAAAAGCCATTATGCAGGAAAAGGAAAGATGATTATTCTGTTATCAGTCATGACTAAGATGGAGAAAGATATACTAGCAAGACATTGTTCCTAAAATAGATATCTTGCAAACAAGAAATGTCAGTCAAATGAGGTTTAAATTAAATTCCTGATAGCAATTACTTACAGAATTATCATTCTCCCATTGAAATTATTATGAATATTGTCACTGGAGTTAATGGGAAAAGAAGTTGGGCTTCAGATACTGATTCTGAAACGTATTCCAGAATGTCCTCAGCTTGTGTCCTGCTGAGCCCAAAGTCACAGGGCTACAAAGAGCATCCTTGGCTGAAGGGTGGCTCCAGGCACAGGGCAGTGGGAAAAGGTGAAACTGAGAGCTGGGCACTTGCAGGAAGTATTGAATGGCCACAAACAAGTGACCTCAGTGGGAGCAGAACTGATGAAGTGCAGAAATGTGATGTGTGTTCCAAATAAAGAACTGATGAGTCAAGTTGTGCCCCAATTGGAACAGGAGCAAAGTCAGGATGGCTTGAGAATAACCTTGATTAGAGTGGAGAAGAAACAGCAGAGGCGTTGTGGTGACCCCCAGGAGCCCCAGAGCTGCAGGGGGCTGGAAGGACACGGATCTCTGTCCCTCCAGCACTGGGGACTCCTTCAGCACTCACTGCTGCTGCAGCAATCACCTGAAGACCCAAACTGAGATTCCTGAAGTGGCATTCAGCGACCTCCTCTCTGCTCCAGCAATGCAGCTATTACTCATCCAGTCAAGTCCTTTTGTTACACAATGAGGAGAAAACAACTTCTAAATATATAATTTTAAATCAGTTATCTTTGTACTGCAAGACACAAACAGCTACTGCTGAATTATTTCTGACAGATACTAAGTTCCTATTTAATCTTTCAGGTTGAGGCATTTTTCTAAGCATGGCTCAGTAGGAAGTTAATTATAATCTTCCAAAATGGGAAGAATTTTCACCTGAGATGATTAGGATACTGGTTTGAGGCATGGTATGTGGGCTTCTAGCTAAAGTTAGGAACTGGCAACATCTTTGGCTCTCTCTCATTGCAGAAGTAACACCTTCTGCTGTCACAAAAACTTCCCTGAGGATGGAGATCACGATGATTTTGGATGCAATCAACCCCTTAAGTATTCATCATTGTTGATACATTTGCATATTGGAGCATCATGGTGGTTTATTCTGTGCACTGAGGCAAAATTCACTCTGCATTCCAGTTGGATTTTTCAGGTTTGGTTTCAGCTTCAAGGATAAAACGGATTTGAAGAAATATAATGAAGCAAGTTCAGGAAAAAGACAAAAGTATGTGAGATTCAGTTTTTTAAAAAAAGGATCAATTGCTTGTGGTAGATTTGCCATCTGTTGGTGTGTGCACACTGCTGCAGTGACTTATTTCAGTATTTAATTACATTTTCTGACTGCACTTGGCTCAGCTAACCTTGGAAGTTTCTATGAGAAATACAGTTGGTCATGTTTCCTTTGGTAGCGTTTGGAAAGACAGGAATTACCAAAGAAATTCTTGTTGATGAGTCCTTAGGAAGAGCTTGGCCAAAGCTGGGCCTTGGGGTTTTCACTGAGTCATTACATGGAGGCTGCAGGATTTCTGTGGGCTCTGTCCTAAGCTCAGACTCCAAAACTACACACGAAGCCTGAGAGTCCATCCCTGCAGTGTCACTCACGGATGTAAAACCAGCCCTCTCCTTTCTCCATCCCTGCTGTGCCCTCGTGGTGGCCCCGTGGTTTTCTCCGAGTCCCTTGTCATTTCCCACAGGACTCGGGGAGCTGATGACTGCTCATTACTTTCCACTCTTGTCGTAATTTGTGCACATTATTGACAACTATTTTGTGTTTATTCCAAATTAGCAGTGAGAATGTGTACAGAGAAACAGGAATTTCGCCACCCTTCAGCTCCGAGGGACTGAACGAATGCCCAGCCTGGGGAAGGGAGCAGTGCCCAGTGGGATGGCGGAGGTGGGATATACACCATGCGTAAAACCACAAACCAGTGGAGAGGGGGATTAATCAATTACAATTACAATATAAGGCCAGGGAACTCCAGGGGAAACTAAGCAGCAGGCTCAGAGTGAGGTACTTTGGTGATAATGTTTAGTTGTGGAATTTGTGAGGTGTTATGATCACTGTAAATGCAGATATTCCAGAAGACTTGGGCAAACTGATGGAAGACATATCCAACAAGACTATTCTGTGCAGGATTCTACCCTTGGCTCATGAAACCTGAATTGTTTGAGCCTGAACACAAATCTGGAGCTGTATTTTTAGCTATTGCTTACCCTGTTTGTAGGTTCTGTCTGGCATCTGCTTTCCTGGCCAGCATGGAGACAGGATACTGCATCCTTAATTTGAGACTTTCCTCTGAGGACAGAGAATAATTGAAATGTGTGTGTTGGCTGGTTTTGTAGCATTCACACAGTTTTGGGGGAAAAATATAAACTATAGGACATTTAATTTCAAAATGCATTTTGAAATGAAGGAAAACTCAAAGGTTAAAGCGAAAACAAGTGTATATAAACATTACAAATTCTAGTAGAATCTTCATTCACTGCGCCTATCTGCAGTTTTCATCCCCTACTGTCAAAGCACTGTGATCAGCAGAGATAAATTCATTGTATTTTCCATATGGCTGAGATATTTCTTGAGCTCATTTTGGACAAATGTGGCAAAATTTGCTGCTAAGTCTGTCCTGTGGTTCCAAAATATCCCCCAAAATATGTTTTGCTTTGACGGTGAGAATGAAATAGTAGATCTTTCTTAAGGTGTTGATCCGGGAGCATCGTCTCCAATTGGCTTCCTTTTTTATCCCTAAGTGAGCTTTTAAAACCTTGCTACGAAAGTACAGAGATGAGATGGAGAAATATAATAAAGCTGAGGCAGGGATTCACTATGGGCCTCTTCCCTCGCACTTCAGGCAGTGACATAACCACAACAGAGAGTAAGAGTGATTCGGGCTGTTTCCTCATGTGAGTGGCTCCTCTTGCCTTGGCAGCGTGGGGCAAAGCACACAATAAACTGTTGAACAAGGTCAGACTAGATTTGGTACTGCTTCTCTGTGAATACACACACGTACATCAGCTTGGCTAGGCTCTTGGCTCTGATATTTTGACTATCACAATACACAGGGTGGGATATGGACTCTCACGTTTCTGTTTCATATTCAGACTAAGATAGCATTGACTGAAGATTTTGCCATGATGCTGTTCCATAACTTAATCTGTATATCGATGTTTGGCATTGGGATACCACTATCAAAAACTGTGTAAATCTTGCTATACTTATCTCCTTAGGAGCTGAACGATTTCCTCTGTGTGTAGAGGATTTCCACATTTTAATGGCCGCACTGTCCCACGGAACCCATGTGAGAGTTCCCCACGCTCTGGGTGAAGCAGTCCCTGCTCTGGAACAGTTCTGGCAGGGACTCAAGGATACAAGGGCACATTTTTGTTGCATCAGGACAGTTGCTTTTCCTCCTTGTAGGAGAGCGAGTGGCGTGAACAGGATGTGCTTTGTACCCACGGGCGTTCATCCACACACCAGGGAAGGGTTGTGCTGCTGTGACTCTGAAAATGTGCTTAAAAAACAGATTAAAGGTGAAATAATGATGAACTTGAATAAACGTGCCCTGAGAAATTAACAGTATTCCCCAAAAGCACCTTCACAATCGATCCTAGAGTTCAGTCTGCCTTGGACTGAACCCCCAAAAGCCAAATTTGTACCTGTTCCCCTCCAGGGGTGGTACCAGTGCAGTAAAAGCAGAATGAAACAAGCAGGGCAGCTCCCTCAGACTTTGCTTTTTGCACAGTTTCCTTCCTGAGCTCTTGCTAGACGAGGATCTATCCACATATTCCTCTATTCCCACTGCTTGGCTTTCCAGGGGGCAGCTGTGCTGTCCTTGCTGTGGTTCAGGTTCTGTGTCACTAACCGGCGGAAGGAGTGGAACAAAAGACATTGGCCTGATGAGAATATTCTTATTTCTGCTCTCTTAAAAAACTTGCTGGCTGAATGAACACAAAGTCTGCAGGACTCTTCTGGAATAATATTATTTAGGGGTAGCTACAGATTAACTGAAAGCTGGAGAGGGGACATCTTTCTGTAATTGGCCTCTCTGAGAAATGTCCTGCTGGGAATGACGTGCAGGAAATGTGCAGGGATTTTTAAAAAATTAATAAATAAGCTGGTTTTCATATGTTCAAGTGTGTGATTGATGATTTTCAGGGAAATTGAATAAGTAAGTATGTCAGGTTGCTGCAGGTGCATAAAAGGGACAACTGAGTGCTTGGATTTCATGTTACTGATACTGAACAAGCTGAATTTTGGCTGCAGATCCCATTTATTACAACATTATTATTATTATTATTAATAATTATTACTGCTATTATTATTATTATTCCTTATTAGGCTCAGTAAAATACTATTCTCAGCAACTTTACCATGCTGTAGAATTAATTTTGAAGTGAATATATATTAAGGAATTAATTATTTTGTATACTTCATCTAATCAAAGTCCCTCAGAGGTCCTCATGCTGCTCATACAAGGACCTGCTGAGGGGTGCAGTGGGCAGAACCTGCTGAACAGATGAAGGTGCTGGAATGTCAGAAATACTCAGCTGCAAGTGGCACAGCAGGGATGTGATACCCGCAGCTGAAACCTGGGCACCAAATGAGATCTGATACCCCTAGAGGCAGATTAGATGCTCTAGAAAGAGAGGTAAATAATATCCAGGTATATAATATCCAAATATTCCTTTGACACTCAAGACATGAGGGCCTGGTCCTCCTAAATCAGTGATTTGTTAATGTATTTTTGATGGTTTATTTCTCTGTAAAAGAGCATTTGAGGGGGATCTTGCTAATTTTTACATTTCAGTGACATATTATTGCCTTTTTATTGAATACTTTTTGCTTGTTTGGCTGTGAGACCTAGAGTAACAGAAATTCTGAATTTACTTTTTCTTATGTCTACATACATAAGAATTTCCCTTTTCCAGCCTTTGACACAAATAACAATCCTAACTCCTTTAATTATTGCTTTTCTCTGAACTTCTCAAATCCCTGGGGATGCAGAGCACTTGTTTGCAGCCTGTTATTTGGAGCAATGGGAGAACAGGAAATGCAGGAAAACAGCACCTGCCACAGGAGTTTTAGACACAAGTTCTGGCCGACCACTCCAAGGACTTCAAAATTCACTTCTCACTTGATTTCATTTATATTTAAACTAAGATCTGCCTGATGGCACTACTCAAGTGTGTACAGATTTAATCTGACAGAAGATTTGGCCGTTTGGCTCATGGTGGATCCACACCAGTGGCACCAGTAGAGGCACTGGGACATGGCTGTGTGTGCACCACCAGGCTACAAAGTTGTCCCTTCATCTCCTGTCACTTAATTGCTCTAAAAACTTCATGTTCACACACTCCTACCATAGCAAAAATAAAGTGACCCAGCCTGAACAGTTCTATATTTAAAGCATAAATTCTCTGTCGACATTAACTACCTGTGACTTTGGTCCTCCATTTCCCCACCTGATTTTTATTTTCTGAAGGACAAACAATCCTGGTACACACTCCAAAACATTTGTCTTCCGTGGTTGAGTTCCAGACCTTTAAAAATAGGCTTGCAATGGAAATGCTGACGTGCCAGCTGGCTGCTGCTGCAGTGACACATTCACAATAGGCAACTCTTCAGCCACAGGGAAATGGGAATGGGGAGCTTTGTGGGACTGGTCGCTCAGATTTAATCAAGGACTGGAGCAGCACAGCATCCTACACTTATCCGTGCAGTGGTTGACTTCTGAGACAAAAAAAAATCAGCATGGGAAGTGTTTGGGCTATGGGGTGCACCAGCTTGTTCCGTTGCTTGTGATCATTTCATCAAAATTATTTGCCAATTAAGAACGGTTTAGGTCTTCCTCTGCTTTATCTAAAGGGCAGGGCTTATTGATAAGCCATACAGTCTGTTCAAATAAAAACTGTCTTTGAGGCAGTTTGCTATCCTTTAAAAGCATACTTTTGACAGTATCATCTAGCGTTTTCCAGCTCCTAAGATCGAACGGTGAAGGGGGAATATTGTTTTTCCCGCACGCTCTTTTTCCTGCCCCCGTTCGGCAGTGCCGCTGCGCTTCTCTCCGAGCACACGCCCGCAAACAAAGGCGGCGGGGCCGCTTCGCTGGAGCGGCGGCGAGGCGGCTCCGCTCCCGCCCCGGCTCCTGCTCGCTTCCCACCGGCACCGGGCTGTGCCTCCCGCGCTTCCGGTCCCCACTCCTCGCAGTGCCGAAAAAACAAAACCGAACGAAACTTTTGTTTTGGTTTTTTTGTTTTTTTGTTTAAATTCCCCTCTGTCAGTTCCGGGAGAGGAAGAGCCTCCCCGTGCCGGGCCCACAGCCGGTGCCCCTCAGGGCCGATCACTGACAGTCCGTGTCCCCTCAGTCTCCGTCCCACCATCCCTGTCCCTCATCCCCAATCCTTTTGTC
>VZRL01004683.1:2678-65736 GCA_013397895.1 Origma solitaria | reverse complement strand
GGGGAATGGTTCAAATCTGTTTGGTAATACTGGGAATCCTCTGCTCTGCTGTATCAGAGGAGAAACATGTGCAATAGTAGTTAAGCCTTTTCCCAGCCCACAGAAGCCCTTTGGATATTCTCCCAAGGTAATAGGGATGGTCCCATGGGATCCGTGGCACTATTTAAATCCAGAGGCACATTGCTCCCTCTCTGGAGGCAGTTGGGTCCCTCAGCCTGCACCTCTGCAAAAGTGAGTGTCTGACCTGCCAGGTGCTCTGACCTAAACCTTGAACTCATCTGTTTACATAGTTTATTTTGTTATTTTGTACTAATCAACAATGTGGGGTACTTGTGTCATTTCCAAAATGTGTGTTTGGAAAGTGTTGTCAGTGTTTGCCTAAATGTCTGAGTTCAGTTTGTGTTTTCCGGGGAGTTAATGTTTAAAAGGTTCAGTTGTAGGACTTTAGCAGCACCGAACAGCAAAATGATTCAAGGATGAAGGAATCTCCTTCACAATCATAGTACTGGCTTCTTTCACCTGTTCTTTTTATAGAGCTTTTTAATTCTCAATAATAAATTAAATTCGTGCATTCGTAGATATTTAGTAAGTAATGACTTAGAGGTTAAAATAGTTCTGTTCCATATATGTTTGTGCATAAATATTCATGATTAAGTCACTAAAAGGAGCCTCACTTGGCTGTGCAAGCTGCATTTTGTATCTGGTTTCCGCAGAGGTAGGAAACAAGTATTAACTGTCACTTTTCTTTTTTGCCAGCTTCTGGTTACTGAAACTTGGCCAATTAAGTGACTGTACAAGACAGTAATGATGTGATTTTTATCATTGACTTTTTTTAGCTGAATTACTTAACCAGCTACCAGACTTTGGGTTATATTCCAACAGGTTTGCAGGTTTTGTTACTTGGGTTGTTTTTAATAGCCAGTGCCCAGGCTTCACAAACAAACTTGGCAAAAGTGTAGTTGTGTATATCAAGCAATAAAAGCAGATTCATGTCCTTGAACATCAAATTCCTTGGACTAGAAATTGGCAGGTGTCCCAGTCTGTATCAGTGCAGAGAGACTGGACAGGAAAAAACAAACACAAACCAAGGAGCAACAATGACGGGGAAAAGTGTATGATAGGAAATTGTTAATTAAGATGATTACCTGCCATAAAAATCCAATAGCTTAGTGTACTTGATTTGCCAGCAAGTTGAAAGTACATTTCATGGTGTTCTCAGGAACAACCTAGATGAAATAACACACTGATTCTGGGTTCAAAACCCCATTCCAGCCTCATTTTTTGTATCTGTATTGTTTTCAGTGTGTCTGCTGTTCTTCTGGCTGGTAGCATTGGTTCCAGAGTTTAAATTTAAGTAACAAAACTTGGAAAATGCTGTCTATATTTATAGAGAGGAGGGGTAAAATGCACACTAAAATCACTTAGACTTAAAGTCCATGAAGGAACAATGTTATTACGTTTCTGAGCTCCTGGGGTGGAAACCCAGTTTATTTCTAGTTCCATATAAGCTTTTTGGACAGTTTTGGTGGGCTTTACATTGGTTCACAGTTGAGTGTAATCTTGTGGTATTGTGAAAAGAAATTGCATGGAAATGAGGTTGGAGGTCAAAGCTGGGCTGAACTTCGGTGTTCTTTCTTGATTTATTCAGTTAATTCATACAATAACAACTATAGTGAGTGTCTTGTCCCTCCCAGTATCTAATTTGGAAAAAAATATTTATGCACAAAAAGAAATAACTTATGTAGCAAATTAGTAGCTTTGGTTTCTGGTTCTAGGATAATGGTTGAGTAATTTTTGGCCTTTAGAGCTGGCGTGGCAACACTTGAGAGATGAGTGATGGGCATGGTTTTGGTTAAATTGGTTAAACTCAGTTATGATAAATAGAAACATCTCTCTTTTTTTTTTTCCCCAGTGAGGATATAGTCCAAAAATAAGTGCCAATATCTTGCTACAAAAATTGGAGATTGAATTTTATCAAAATCATTAATTTATGAATTAGCTCTTAAAAGCTCTCCGTAAAACCAGGAGTCTGTAGCAGCAGTGGAAGTGGTTGGGGTTTTGCCTGGGTGACACAATCCTGGTACAAACCTGTCCCTGCAGCCCCACCTGCTCCTCCAGATTCTGGGTTTGGTTCTGAACAGAGGAATCTGTTAGGCATTTCTTTGTAATCCTGTGTTTTGCCAACTCCCATGATGACAACAATACCGTATTCCAGTATCTGAGGCAGGGATTTTAGATAAATTCAGAAGTACAAGTAAAAAAAAGTCGTTACCCAACATAAGAATTTAATTGGTTCAACTTCTGTTTTCAGAAAAAAAAGTACTTTGTTTTCCTATGTTGTTTCAAGTTAGTATTTTAGTGTGAGACCTGTGCCACATAAAGGTAGAGATACTGAACAATTAATATATAAATAAATTAGCAATTATTGCTAGCAAAATCCATAATGGGATTCACCCATTTTTGTCAGGTATTTCCAGTTTTTAATTGATGCTCTACCTGTCTGAACATAGCATGTTCTTCATATTTTTGGTGTTTGGGGTTTTTTTTTGGTTTCAGCAATGAATTATTTGTTATTTAGGGAGAGCTTAAACTACGTTTGGATTTTTTTTTTTTTTCTGCATCTGTGGACTTGGCATTTTCAAAAAGGCTTTCAATCACTTTTGCATCTTTTCTGTTTAAACTGCAAATTAATTTTCATTAGAAGACTAGGTTTCTGAAAAACATCTGCAGCATAAGTTTTGTGCATAACTGAGGAATTCTGCATTAGTGTCATCTTGTAGGGGTGGTATCTAGATTTTAAAGGAGTTTTAAATTAATCCCAATTAAGTAGCACTGGCATAATAATAATAATGATGGCATTTACAAAGGGAGATGCTAAATGATACATAAGGGAGATGCTAAATATAACTACTGAGTAGTAGTGTTTGTTTGAAACTACAGCTTTAAATTAGAGCAACCCCACCACCAGTTTGCACTTGTGTGCTCTGAAATGTAAATTGGTCAAATTATGAACTCTGTTAATTTGAAATTGCCGGGTCTTAATGATGTTTTTTTTTTTCTTCTTTTTTCTCCTCTGCATTCCCCTCTCCAGCTAAATGGCCTTAAAATGGCAGATGAGCCTATGGAAGAAGGTGAACCATATTCCTACCACGTAAGTGTTTGATATCTGTTCACTTTAGCCACTCATTAGCATGACCTCTTGTTGAAGCAAAATTTATGCATTCCTGCTCTTTAATAACTTCTGAACCCATCATTTCATTGAGCAATATCTGAGGGGACTCTGAGTTTCAGATGGTTTTGGAAATTTGTACCTGGGTAGGGACTGGTAAGTGCCTTGTTTGGGAAAATCTGCTGCACGAGGCAGAGCTTTCTGGAAAGATTCCTTGTGCTGGAGGGAGCATTTGCTGATCTCTCAACCTCAGAAATGCTCAGGCCAACCTTGAATCTCTTACACAGAGTGCTCAGTGCTGCTCTTGCTGCACTGTCATCTGTTCTGCCTGTGTAGTTGCTGTACATTCAGCTCAAAGGTGCTTAATTCTGCTATTTTAGAACAGAATTAATGTTTACACCAGGATGTTAATTTTGCTTTCATGTAGAACTATCCCAGGTAAGCCCCTGTTGAGCGTGGCTTTTGTCCAGTGCCTGTTTATGGGATGCTGAAGATGAGTGCTCTGTGTGCTGGCTAAACCTTATACTAAATGTCAGGCTCATGCCTGACTTCTCTTGGAAATATTGGCCATCATTTTTCAACACACTCATCCTTGGACTTCTGAACTGGGTCGTGAAGAGAGTGTCAGGTGTCTGTTGTCCAGAGAGGTTGTGAGTTCCCATCCCTGAAGTGTCCAAGGCCAGGTTAGACAGGGCTTGGAGCAAGCTGGGATGGTGGGAGGTGTCCCTGCCCATGGCAGGGGGTGGCACTGGATGAGCTTTAAGGTCTCTCCAGCCCTGCATGTTCTGGGATTCTGTGATAATTAGATCTTATCACCAGTTGTAACCACTGCTCTGTATTACAATGGCATTTAAAAGTAAAGGATTTGGAGAATAAACTTGGGCATAGAACCATGTGGTGCCTGGACATTTCCTGGTGTGGAGTGCAGCAAAGAAAGGAGCCGTGGATTGTCTTGAACCAGGAGGAGGAGGGTGCTGAGCTCTGGGCTGCAGGGAGCAGTGACAAAGCCATGACTGATCCCAGCATTTCCTTCAGCTCTTCAGCTCCTGCTGAAGCTGCTGGGAGCAGGGAATAGTTCCCTCTTGTGCAGGGCCACTCGGTGGGAGCTGGTGCCTCAGCTCAGAAAGAGATTTGCTGCTCAAGCTGCAGAACACAAAATGAGATAACCAAATTTGCAGATCGTGGAAGCCAAAGTAGAAATGAAAATGGCTTGGAGCTGCTCAGCTCTTTGTGTGCTCATTCCTTGGTGATGATGAAGAGGTCTCTTTATACCTCAGCCATGCCAATTTTTAGTACCTTAATGATAGTTAAGTAAGTGAAATTATATAGACATCTTTGGTGAAGATAAAACACTATATAAAAAAATAACTAATTTCATCCATCTCGAGTTAGTCTTTATTTGCATGGAAAACATTTCTCTCCTGAGTTCACATTTAGAAATCCTCTCAGTCTCCTCAGCAACCACGTGTGATGTCACAGGCTAATGGCTCGAGGTGGGTGATAAACACAGGAGAGGCTGAACTCTTAAAGAGCTTTTCTCATGCAAAGGTTCACAGTGTTAAGGAATACAAATTAGGATGGTGAAGAAAAAAGGCTTCTAAATAGAGTATTTACATATTTCATAGGAAGAACCAGCCATTAAGTTTGTTGTACAACTTGGTGTGTAATTAGACAAGTTGCTGCTTTCATCTGTCATCAGATGACTTCAAAATGCTGCTGTTCTTACCTGCCTTAAATTAGGCATATGTTTAAAAACGAAAGGAAAATGAAAAGATAGGTTCATCTTTGCACTGAGTACGTAAATGCACAGTCACCAAGGTGGCTGGATGAGGGCAAGTTGGGATGTTTACACTGTGCATCAGTGTATGTCAGCTGGGGGTTTGTGGCCAAAGAGGGAAATAAAGTAGCTCGGAGTGTGAATTATAGAATTAACTGTGTTTTCCAGCAGTGTCTGGTATTAATACCCACCTTTGTGTGGGAAGCAGGCAGAACAAACAGGCCTTTCCCAGAAAGAGGATGAAATAAGAGAGAGAGGGGAGGGGAAAGGACTCGTGTGCAGTAAGAGCTGGGCTACAGTTTGGGAATATAGCAAGATGTTTGTTTGAACTCCTTCTTTCCCCCTCTGGACAAGCAAAGCAATTAAGGCAGGAGCAGTTAATGCAGTATGATGATTGCTTCTTTTTTTTTCTTTAATTACTGCAGTATGTGCAAATTTAGATGATCAGATCTCTACTCTGAATTTCTTTGTAAAACCAGTTAAAGGATTTAATCCAGGTACTTCTGTATGAAATATGATAAAACTGATTAGAAGTTTTAATGCACACTGTTGGGCAGTAAGTCCACCTGACTATAGAACAATGTTGTTTCCAAAACCCAACTATTTCATCCAGTGCTCAGGTCCTTTCCTGGTGCTGTTTGCACTGCTCATGAGGGGCAGTAACTCTCAGGAGGTTGGTAGGCTGTTTGTCTGGTGGCCCCTAAGAGAAACTTTCAAGATAAAGGCCTGAAGAGAGGATAGGAGACGGCTGTTAGTCATTTGATGCCCCAAAAATGAAGTACTGCAAATCAGATGGGATTTTCCCTTGGGACTGGGTTGTGTAGAAGAAGTTTATTGGTATTCTTGACAGGGCTGAGGGTGCTGCTCCTTTTCCGCCTGCGAGCTGAGGTTGCTGTTGTGGGCCTTAGTTTTTAATGTCAAGGGTGCTTATTTTGCTTGTTTTGGCTCTCAGAAACTTCTCTTACGCCATAAAAGCTGCAATCCATCATGGGATTTGTTGTCATCAGGAGCGTTTGTCTTTTCACAACTGGAGCTGCTTTGCCCTGCTTTGCTAAAGAGGAGAGGGACATGAGAAAGTCAAGAGAACATTAAATCACTCACCTAGCTCAGAATTGCCCTCAGCTGTCTGAAGGAGGTCCCCACACAGGATACTCTTCCCAGGAGCTCTGCACCCCAGAGCTGTTTCTTCTCTTGGATGCAAGAATTCTCAGAGTCCTTAAGATGACTCATATCTTATTTATGGTCTTCAAATGCTGCCTGTTCCTCCAGCTACAAATGGATGACCAGAGTTATTATTTGCTGCTGTGAAAAGCAATAATTACCCCAAATGATGAAATTCAATTTGGCTTTCATTAAGACTTATTTCAGGAAGGGGAAAGATGAGAGGAGTAATCACTGGGAAAACTAAAGCTGCTAAGCAGAGGTGAAGCACAGAAGTCTTGGTTTAAAAATCTGTACATTTATTCCTTTCATGTAAAATAATCCAGCTTTTCTGCAGTTGAAATACTTATGGTGAAAGGAAATGAACATTCTTTGAGAATTTTCCTTCAGTTTGGAAATTTTAGAAAGGATAGATGGGAAAACTCCTTATTTGAACAGTTTTCCTTTATGCCTTATTGGAATTATAAATATTTTATTAAAATATTTTAATTAAAACTTTTTAATAATATTTTTTAACAATATTTTCAAATATTTTATTAAAATAAAACTAAACAAAGAGAAAACAAAATTATGCACTTTTAGCAAGAGTTGGTTACTGCTTGCCTGTTCACTGTTGTATTTTGTTTGCTTTGAAATCACAGGATGAAGGAAGTGTGAAAGAAATTCCTATTACACACCACGTGAAAGAAGGATGTGAGAAAGCAGATCCAGCACAGTTTGAACTACTTAAGGTTCTTGGACAGGGATCATTTGGAAAGGTAAGATGATAAACTTGTTCCATAGGCCTCTCCAGACATTCCAGGGAAGTAGTGGCCAGCAGAGTTGCTGGGAATATTTGAAAATGAATTGACTAATTGAATCCTCCAGTCTTGCTCCAGTGCCATAGACAGAACCTTCTGAAGGAAGTGGTGGTTTGTCTTTTAATGATGGGACTTGACATGCTGGGAATGTTTGGCTTTTTTCGAGACACAAAATCTGTATTTCTGTAGCTGCAAAAGAGTTGATTGTGGCAGTTTGGAACTTGAACTGAAGTAACACTAAGGTAAATAACCTGGGAAACATATTTCAGGTTTTTGATTTTGCTGTATTTATCAAGCGATCTGCAGCTAAAAGACACTAATTATTCAAATGCCACAGAGAAGAAATACAGCAGGGTTTTTGTTACAATATTTTCCTTTTGTAATGTGCCACATTGGGTGTCATATTGCAGAAAGAAGTTCAAAATCTGATCTCTCAGTCACTGTGTTGAAACACAGTAGTTGAAATATTAATCAGTGTATAAGAAAGTAATTAATTTTTTAAAACCAGATTCAAACTGCATCTTTTGCGACACATCAAAAGTAGTCAATCAGCTTTACAAATGTTCCCATTTTCGTGTTCTTCTGCTCGTTCTGTGTGTGTCTCTAGGCAGGAACAAACCTCTTCATAGAGTGGCATGAGAGAGGAAAAAATAGACATTAGGAAGGCATTCTGTGAGTAAGTGATAGTGTAGAGAACAGACTTTACATATTTCTTAACATTTTAAGGTTTCAGAAACGTTTCTTTACCTGGTAATGTTGGTTGCCAGTTCCCTCACACACTTGTCACTGTGAGAGCCTGAGAGGCTCCGTGTATTTATTACTCCTGACTTGGTCTGAAGCTAGCTCAGGGTTCAGCACAGCTGGCACAGACAGCCTTGACTCAGGCTTGGCTGCGCAGAGTTAAGGGCTCTGCCAGCCTGAGCAGTGCTCTTGCTTGGAGTGCCACCAGCTTGGCCAGACATGCTCGGGAGCTTTGGGAAGCTGGCAGGGCCTGCTGCAGGAAGCAGCTGTAGGAGCTGCGTGGGGCCTGCTGCACACCTCAGCTCAGATCTTTGATCTCTGTTGCTTTCCACTGAAAAGAGAAAACAAACAAGATCAGTGGCTGTTGCCTTCATGGTGTTTGTTTTCTCTTTCTGTTTCTACTCCCAGGGTCCTTCCTTGGGGCTTGGCAAACCACAAGTTTGGTTTGCTGGAGCCTGGTTTGGACCTCAGTGCAGGATTTAATACTTCCACAGAAATAAAAGGTTAAACCTCCTGTCCATTACTGAATTTCTCTCTTCATCCTTTGAGGAATGATTTGCCTCCCAAGGCAGATGTGCGGTTATGGAGGCTTTGTCTGCAGATTAAATAAATAGGTAGTGCTTCAGTAGTTTTCAGCTATTTTGGGACTTAGTAGCTAAAATTTTTAACTTGTACACAAATTCCTCATGTTCTCACAAGCTGGCTGAAATATTTCTATGTGGTTATTATTAATATGTTATAATTGTGTTTGTATTCATCTACAGATGTTTTTTTAGTTGCTGGTGTTCAAATTATTTCCTTCACTATTTTCTATCACCTTGGCCTATAGGAGAGCACTGTTGTAGGTCAGTCATTGGGCAAAACTTACTAAAACAAAAGGCCAGACAACCTTGAAACATGGTGACAATTTTCTTTTAGCCAGAGCTTAAAATAAAAACAACCTTTCGCCCAGCCCTGTACAATTTAGCCATTAGACAGTGCTTGAATTTCTGATTCTAGAATAGAAAATTTGACAAGATTATTGGAAAAATACATCTAATTTCTCGATCTTTGACAACTTCCAACAAAATATGTATGTCAATAAATCTAGTGTAAAGGAAAGTCTGGATAAGGTGAGATCGGAAAGGCAATTTTGGGTAGCTGTTGGCTTTCTCTTGTGACTTGTATGTTGTTTTTTACAGCAAAAACTAAGAATTCATAGCTAATAATTGCTATTACAAGAACAGCAATTTAGAAGCAGGAGCACATATCAAGCCATGTTGTAAATTGGAAGATGTGATAGTTAAAATTTGTGTAGCTCCATGTATTTGTACTGCAATATTTTATCTAATATGCTTTTCTCACTGTCAAGTTATATCCCATCTATCTTTAAAACTCTACTGGAGTGAAAAGAGTAGAAAAACCTGTTGGAGTTGCTATTCCAGAGGGAAAGAGTGCTTTGATCTTAAATGGTGAGGTTTCCTTGCTTTCATCTCACCACTTGTACAGAATTCATTAATAAAATGAATGTTTCATATTTGAGACTTGGGTCTTAAACCTCAGAAATCTCTCAGGAGGTGGCAGACCAGGCAGAATTGTCATTCTCCAAGAAAAGTGATAGAAAGAAACATCTTTCTGTAAGAACTTGTTGGATAAATCAGGAGAGAATCCAAGGTTTATGGCCAGTGAAATGCTTCAGAGAGCTTGATGCTTGCAGCTCTGATCTGATCAAGGAATGCAGTTTTGCTCTTCTTTAGAGGTGTGTGCTTAGCAAAGAGTGCTGGGAGCTGCCTGACAGTAATAGGAGCTTTGCAAATGCTTTGTGAGAGTTTGGATTTGATTACCAAGCTTGCAGTGATTTAAAAATGGGCTTTATTTTACCAGGTCTTCCTCGTGAGGAAGATAATTGGACCTGATGCTGGGCAGCTTTATGCAATGAAAGTGTTGAAAAAAGCTTCTTTAAAAGGTAGGTCTGGCTTGCAGTTGAGACTTTGGACCATGGGGTTTAGTGCACCTGTATTTAAAAGCTTTTTTTAATCCTAAACATTTGTCGGTGAGTTCATAACTCTTCTCTGACAGGAGGTTTTTTTTTAGAATAACTTGTAAGTTCATGTTGAAGTACTATTTTAAATCTGGCCAGGTAGCTTTAATTATGTGGTCAGAAATGCTCTTTCAAAGTTTAAAATTGGATTATTTAATTCTGTTTAGACTTTTCATTATATGAAAACAAGTTAATTTCATAAACAGTTTTCCTTTTGTCTTTTGTTAAGTTAGAACTCTGCTGTGGTTAAAATTAAGTCATTCTCTTGTTCCAGGAGCCATAACAATTTAATTCAGTGTTTGGCTTTCAGGAGACACTTGAATGGGTGCAAGTTCACTGAGTGTAAATAGGACTGTTACTGCTAAAGGGGAAAAAGTAATCTTAAAAATATTTTATATTCAGTACAGATAGTTAATTTAGAAGTTGAAGCTGGAAACATAGATGGGATATTTTTTCTTGAAAGTTATATGGATTATGACAAAATATGGGGATGTGTTGGAAATATAATGAAGCAAATAAGAAAGTTGGGGAAGGCAAGAAACAAACCAGAATTTTGCTGTCTGAAAAAACGAGTTTTGTGGGAGACTTGAACATTAAAAGGTGACAAGGAAAGAGATTTCTTCAGACAGCAAAGCCTTTCTGCTGTGTTTGTGTCATACCAAACGCATTTGTTTCACACAGATTTTTTTCCTTGCTCCCCTCAGTTCGGGATCGAGTCCGTACCAAAATGGAGCGAGACATCTTGGTAGAAGTAAATCACCCATTCATCGTCAAACTGCACTATGGTTGGTATCGATTCCTCTCTTTGCTACAGTTCCTTTCATTCCTTGAAGGCACAGCTGCTCTTGTTCTTTCTCGCTTTTGGAGGGTCCAGCTTAGGTTCTAGCAACTTGCAAAATAAAGGAGTGTAAATACACATCTGTGTAAAAGTTTTAGGTTGAGCCCTCTTGAAATTAAAGATTTGCAAAGTTCTTACAAGTTCTGCAGAGATTTTGTACTTTTCATTGATTTAAACCAAACCATAGTAATTGACATCCTTGCTATTTCCCTGTTTGACAAAGGAGAAATAAAAGAACATTATTTTAATCATCTCTCATGACTAAGATTTTTTTCTGTGAAGAAGCGAGGAATCATTCAATAAATTACCTCATGTGCTGCTGAATTATTTCAGTTCCATAACAAAAGTATTGCCTGTGACTGAAATTTCCTACTTGTAAAAGCATTCAGATCTGTTTTGTAGCTTTGTCATACAACTATTGATTTTTTTTTTTTAAAGCCTTTCAGACTGAAGGGAAGCTCTATTTAATATTGGATTTTCTCAGGGGAGGAGATGTATTCACACGATTATCCAAAGAGGTAAGTACCTAAAATTTTATCTCCACTCACTCTTAGACAGTGGTTGGGTTTTGTTGGTACAGGATTGGCTTCTAAACCTGTTTGTGTTCTAAACCTTGTCATAGTGAAGTTTTTAATAACTTAGTTGGGCTTTCCTTACATATTCTAGATTCTGTTCTATCCTTAAGAAACCCGAGTGTGTATTGATGAGTAGCCTAAGTTTTAATTTGGCATCTGCAAAGTGCAGTTCTTTTGTCTAAAAATGTTTTGTTGCTTGGAAACACAACTGAAGTAAATGAATATTTAGCACTGAAGGATGTGGAGTTCTCATGCTCTTAGTCAGCTTAGGTGCTCCTGGAATCCTGCAGCCCTGAGAGGTTTCTGCTGCACTGTAAAATTGCCTCGTGCTGCAATCCAAATGCTCATCCTGAATCCCACAGAGTGGGACCTGAGTGCTTTGGAGCCCACTCCCCTCCATCCAACCCTGGCACACAACTGGACCTTGAATTTTTCATTTCTATTTTTGTTTTCTGGAGGGAGAGCTTCAGAGAAGGGAATGGGATACAGCTACAGGCTGTTGTTATTTTTTTTAAATGTTTGCTATCAAATATTTATTACATGTTACCTTAAGTGTTATGAACATGTTTAGAAGACTTTTATTTTCTTTTGGCAAACCTTTTATAAAGATCTAAATTTTTAATGGCAGTTTCTCAACAGCTTCAAAGCAAGAGAGGTTTTCAGTGTTTTCGCTGCTGTAAATCCATTTATATTGCCAAAGCACAGGAAAAGCCACTTTCCTAAATGAGGAAACCGTGTTATCTGACTGATTTTTTCACGGCATGAAGGAGGTTGTTTACTCCCAGTATGTAAGGCCAGGAGAGAGTTTTTTCCCCCATATACTTTTCGTAAAAATAAGGATTTTACTTTAGGAACAGGAAAAAGAGAAGGAAGGATTCAAAGGCATTTTTGTTAAAAGTTGAGCTTGGTAACACAGTGATTATGTCTAAGAATTGAGCTCAAAATTAATTAATCTGGAAGCTAAAATGTCTGTTAAAAGCTTAAAGTGACCGACTTGTCCCAGGTTATCAGAGCAGGAGGTAGGAAAGAGGTCAGGCTGTGCTTTGATATGGGATGTGTAATTACAGAGGAAATTCTGGAATAGCAGGAAGAGCTGTTCCCTCACACTAACCCAGCTGGGATTATCCACTGCAACATTCTTAAATAAGGGATGCAAGGCTAGCCATAATAATTCTGTCAGGGCTTGAAAGAGGGATGTATTCCCTGTGGGAATCAAGAAGTCATAATTCTCAAGTTTCCTTACTGCTAAGACTCCACCTGTTTTTTGGAAGACTTCAGTTACTTTCTGTGCTGGTTTTTAAATATTCCTGCATATGTAGATATTAAAAAAATCAGGGTTTTATTTTCTGGTGGGAATGTGAGGTAATTTCAAAAGTCCATGTTAAAACACAGCCTATGGACAGGGCACATGAGGATAAATTCCCTGTGGCGTTTCATACTTTGCACACAAGGATTACTTTAAATTAATTTGGTTTAGTATGAAGTTATTAAAAGACTTTTGTTGGTCTTTAAATTCTAATGTGGCTAGGACAGTTTCAGCTGTGGCAGTGAGATGAGTGTGTAATGAAGTTTTTATTGGTAATATTTAATGAAGTTGACTTGCATCATGTTGAACTTGACCCAGAGAACAGCTTGAAATGTCATTATGGGGAGATGGTAGATTAGTGTCATTGTGTTCTGAGATTTGCATTTTGGCTGCTCCAAGGAGTAATGAAATCCAAGGAGTAATGAAATCAAGGTTTCCTCTTGCTCTTTTGAAAGAGATGAGCACCAGCATCAACACTGCTCTTTAAAGGTGTGAAGGTGCCACAGTGTGGAGTGTGACAGCTCCATTGTTCAGCCAAGGTTCACACCTGTCATTATGGAAATCAGGGAATATTTCTGTGCCTGGAGAACAGAGCACACCTGAGCAATTCAAAGTGCAGAGCAGTGGGCACTCAATCAGGGAGCCCAGGCACCTTCATGTCAGCCTTGCTGGGCTGGGCAGCTGCTGAGTGCTGCACTCCCGTTCCTGCTGGCTGCAGCAATAAGGGAATGGCTCACTTAAAGCCCAAATTCAGTCCAGTCATGTAGAGATTCCGAGCTTCTCCAGTAATTTGTAGAACATGACAAGAGCAGGTACAGTTTGTGTGTATTAAATTAGAAGCGACCTGTGGAGTGTTCAGGACACAAGTGCATCTCTGCTCTAGAAGCAACATCAATTTTTCAGTGTCTCACCAGGGTTCTTTAATTTTATTTTTCTTCCCAAGAGCAGAGTAGGTTCTTCATCTCCCAGATTGTTATTGTCACCAGTGCTTTATTTTGCATGCTTTTTTTCTAAATGATTTTTACTTTTTTCTCTAAATATTGTTAATATGAATTCACACTCACCCAATACAGCAGCCACGTACTAAATTTTATGATGCAGTGGAAAACTGTCTGGGATTGTGGCAGAAGGAGTTTTGGGGGTCAATTATACCAAATATAGCAATTAATTTATTATCTAAAAGTTAATTAAGGCTTTGCAGTAATGCTGATGGTTTTATTTAAGTATTGCAGGTAGTTTGTGTACTTTGTAATTAACAGATATTAGTAAATAATTTCTCTTGGGTGAACACATAAATTATGAGTTCACAAGGGATTTTTAAAACTAAATTTGAAATTTAGGCAGACAGGACTATATTTTTTTTAGATTGCAGTTTTAAAAACTGAAGACAAGATCAGAAGGTAAATCTATACAGTTCTTATTAGGTTATGTTTACAGAGGAAGATGTGAAATTCTACCTCGCAGAACTGGCCCTTGCTTTGGATCACCTTCACAGCTTGGGAATTGTGTACAGGGACCTGAAGCCAGAAAAGTAAAGTAAAATGTATTTTACCACTATTATGTGTATTTTGCTTGTTGCTTTGCCTTTTCCACTGTAAAAAATTATAACTATTTCTATTAGACTTTGTAAACAAATACAAAATGTAAAACAGATATCGGATTTAAATGAAATCATATTTGCTTGTTAAAGTAATAATAGAATTGGATATCATAATTTTTAACTTGTATTTTAAATGTTATGTGGAAACATTGCTCTTTATGTGTTTTGGTGAATGTGAATTTTAATTTTCAGCATTTTGCTTGATGAAGCAGGACATATCAAGTTAACAGGTAGGCACCACTCATTAATACAGCCCTTCCTAAGCTTTTTTGTGTTTCTGTATTACCAATTTGAAATGCATATAAAATTGCAGAAAAAAGTTCTGTGAGGAACAATTCAAATACATATTCTAGGAAATTATGTATACAAAAGACTCACTGTTTGGAGTGAGTTACTATAAATTTCTATAAATTTATAAATTACTATAAGTTACTATAAATTACTATAAATTTCTGAAAGCTTAGAATTACATTTAAGGTGATGTTTTTGTACTAGAGATTTCATCATATATTTTAATCTGAGATATTGCGGTTAGATTCCAGAAGAATATTAAGTTTTTTAAACCCTCAAACACTTGATGGAATAATGGTGGTGAAAATCAGGTTTATAAAATGCGTCCCTTTTAAAATTGTGGTATATTTAAATACAATTCAGTCCGAAATTTGTCACTTCCTTCAGAAAGTGGAAATAATAAGGATGGGATCATGGATTAGCAATTATTTTTCCCTATGAAAGAAAGGATGTTTGAGAGCCTCCATGAGAGCTGAGCCACTGTCAAGGACTTGTGTATTCAAAATAGGGAAAAAAGTGTTCTGAGAATGAAATATTCTGGGAATGCAGGATTATTCTGTACTGAACCTGAGTCAGGTTACAGAACCATGTTGCCTTATGTAACAACAATATTTTTAGTCTGATTTTATTTATTCATCATTCAGTAAGACCAGACCATGCAGGCTGCATTCCCTTTGAAACTGATTTTTACTTCTATCCAATTTTTTGTGTGAATAAAGCAGGCAGTAAACAGGGAAAATGAGAACTTCTGAGTATCTTAGGGCTCTAAATGTTATTTCAGTAATAATTTTAATGGCTGATCATGAATTTAATGACTTTTAGAATGGTTTTGGAGGTGTGTAGTAAACTAAATGTTATCTCCAGATACCTCCAGTCTCTTGTTTCATGGAGAACTGTGATAATCATATTTCTGAAAATAACCAACCCAACCCTGTCAACACTTGGATTTTGAAGTACCATATATTGATTTTTTTCTCCACTGAAGTTCTTTACTGGCTGTGTTCGTGTGATGCTGTTGTTGTAGACTTTGGACTCAGCAAGGAATCAGTAGACCAAGAGAAGAAGGCCTACTCTTTCTGTGGTACTGTAGAGTACATGGCTCCTGAAGTGGTAAACAGGCGAGGGCACAACCAGAGTGCTGACTGGTGGTCCTTTGGGGTCCTCATGGTACTGTATTTGCCTCTTGTTCCCTTGCTAAGCTCACAAAAATGCACTTAGAATAAGCTTGGCCAGTTCTAATTAGAAATGCTTGGGTAAGGGGGACAATTCAATAACTGAATTGCTTGCTGCTGGGTGGAATAAAATTGAATTTTCACCTCTAAGGAATGTTTGTCAGGCACCAGAAAAATCCTGTGTGTTGTCCATTAGTAGTTAAAACCAGTTGTAGTCAGCATGAAACTTCACTTTGTTTATTTAATATGCATGTTACTTGATAGTTAAATTTTAAAACAGACTTGAAGACTTGGTTTGAAGGAATATTGATGCATTTCTGTAAGAGGGAGCATGTGGAAGGAATGCTGAAGTGGAGTGGTGAGATAAGCGAGTCACTGCTGCCAGTTCTGCCCTTGCTGGGATGTGCTAGAGCATCAGCCTGACATGCAGATGGACTTGCAAAGTAAACTACTGTTCTAGAATTCACCATTCTTGCAGTTTTAGAATATGGCAACATCTAAAACCTGGTTATGGAGGAGATTTCATTACTTTCAAGTAGCTTCTTAATGTAAAATTCTCCTCCATCATCATTATGTTACACTTACCACTGTTCCCATCATGAAAACTGCAAGTGAGAACAGCATTTTAGATTTCGAAACATTTTCATAATCTTTTCAAAGTTCAAACCAGTCTGATGTAGGGATTGGAAAGAGTTCAGTGCTTAACACTTTGTTTCAACAATTGAGGGAAGAAGTGTTGATTTAGATTAACATTTGTTCTTTCCAGTTTGAAATGCTTACTGGTACCCTGCCATTTCAAGGTAAAGATCGAAATGAGACTATGAATATGATACTGAAGTAAGTATATCTCCTTTTTGAGAAGTCAGAAAATGTAATTTTAAGCACGTTTTAACAGCTTGTTATAACTTCTTGTGCAGCCTGGTCTGTGAAAGGTGTTCCCATGGCAGGGGCTGAGCTTTGAGGTCCCTTCCAACCCAAACCATCGTATGATTTAAAGAGCCTTGAGCTGGAACAGGAACGAAAAACCAAAGCCCCTTGATAAGCTTTAGATCCAGACTGTGAAATACCATTAAGTACCCCAGCAAATAAAATCTTAGGGATTAATTTGTACTTTATTGTAGGCGTTTAATAAAGATAAGAGCAGTGCAGTGACTTGGAGCAGCTTTATTTACACTCCTGTTGTTGATACACTCCCTTGCTACTGTTACAGCACACCTTGTTTTGTAAGCAGCAGGTGATCAGGTGTTGCTTTGTGTACAGATGCATGGAGAACACTTACGTGCTCAAATTCTCATCTTAAATTACCCCAGTTACAACAGAAGCTGCTGAACTGGACAAACTGGGTGAACTGGTGCTCAGTGAGTGCAGCTCTTGGGCAAATATGTTCTTGTCTGTCTTTGTGCTCAGCTAACAAAGAGTTTCCTCCCAGCACAGGCAGAGCCTTGGGCCCTCTGAGGGATGATGGAGAAAGGGAGGAGGGAGAAACTCTGTTCTTCCCAGCACAGGGCACTTGGAGCTTGCCCTGAGTGGGAGTTTGTGCTGGTGAAAGGATGGATTAGAGCACGAGTTGCCTCCCCTGCAGCTCTCAGTGATGCTGCAATTCTGCACAGGCATTCCCTGCCTCGGTGTTAGAGTTATCATTAAATACAAGGAATAGTAAAGTCAGTGAGCTTTTGTGTGATGGCTCAGTGAGGCCCTTCCCTGCAGGAATAGTAGCAGTCACTTCAAGGGGTGATTGGGGATCTGGTGAGTCTCTTTTGGCATTGAGATATTGGTAGTTACTGTGATAAAAACCTCCTGGTGACATGAAGATATCTTTGAAAATACTTGCATACTCCTGAGATAATTATTTTACTCTGTTTTAGCATAAAGCTTGCTTTGGGGGTTTTGGTGGGGTTTGGTGGTTTTGGTCTGATTTGGTTTTTCTTTCTTGGTTTTTTGTTTCTATTACACCACTCATTTAATACAAAACTTAAAAAGTTGATGAGTTAAGTATGTGCACTCTACAAGGCTTTGGAATAGATCCTTGATACATCAAACTCTGCAATGAAATCTATGCAGACAGTTTTTACTAAGATAAGTTTCTTCCTCTGACTTGTTCTGTGTTTTCTTTTAGAGCAAAGCTAGGGATGCCTCAGTTCCTCAGCCCTGAAGCACAAAGTCTCCTGAGGATGCTGTTCAAAAGGAACCCATCAAATAGATTAGGTTGGTTCATTTATTTGGATCTGTAAATAATCGACTCAACCTAACTTTTCATTTTAAAACAAAGTAGTTGCTAGAGAATCTCAGGCTGTGGGTGATCAGTAACATTTGGGTTTAGACATCATTTCTTGTTAGTTTGGATCATGGCTCCCTGGGTTTGGTCACTTCTTGGATCAGTGACTCTTAGGAGTGAGCCAAAGCTCGGACAGTGTCAGAGCAAAGAGTATTGGCACTGTATTTATGGGGTTCCTGTGCTCTGTTTGCCTCCCTGAGTGTTTCACATCCTTGGAATATTTATGTATTCACAGTTCCCTCAAATAACCATGTCTATGCAAACCTTTTAGAAATTAACTAATTTTTAGTGCAATCTTCAAAGAATTTACCCAAAAATATGTTAAATACAGTATTTTCTTTGTTCAGGAGCTGGTTCAGATGGAGTTGAAGAAATCAAGAGACATCCTTTTTTTTCTACTGTTGACTGGAACGTGAGTACAAAAGGATCTGCGTTATTAAGCTGTTGTTAATTTTTCTGTGTGCTATAGCATTATAAGTGTTTGCATCTGAATTGGGCCCAGCAAACACTGCATTACTGCTGACTGGCACATCCTGGCTTCTCCTGGAATTCCTTGGCTCCTGGAGCTGCAGTAGTTACTGCATGTAGAGAGTATTAATGATAAGTTGTGCATTTACTTTTTAAATAATTAAGAATTGCAGCATTCTCAAGCATGAAGGGTCTGTTAGAGTATTTGTAGTTGGGAGAGGCTGCTGATGTTCCCAGGGATCCTCCAGGAGGTGTCTGTCCCTGCCCCTGCAGGGCACCACAGCTCCCTGGGACTGTAACTGTCCTGGGCTTCCTCTCCATCACTCGTGTCCCACTCACAGTTCAGGAATTGACTCAGGAATTGACTCAGGTCAATTCAGTTCAGGAATTGACTCAGATGCTCCCACATGATACAAACTCTCTACAAGATCACAACTCCTGGCTGCAATTTTTAATGAGCACCTTGTGATTTTGCTCTGTGCTTTACTCATCCTCTGAGCTGTGTTTCCCAGAAATGTCCTCAAAGTCAAGATGCTCTGTGTGAAATAAATCCCCGCTTTGCTGTGATGCTATAGAGGGATTGATGGAATAAATAAAAGTAAATAAATCTAATATATTAAATAAATAAATAAATTTCTAATCCCCCCCCTTTGCTGTGATGCTATAGAGGGGTTGATAGAATAAATAAAAATAAATAAATATAATATATTAAATAAATAAATAAATAAATTTCTAATCCCCCCCCTTTGCTGTGATGCTATAGAGGGGCTGATGGAATAAATAAGAAATAAATAAATAAAATATATTAAAGAAATAAATAAATTTCTAATCTCCCCTGTGCTGTGATGCTATAGAGGGGCTGATGGAATAAATAAGATGTAGCTGTGCTGACAAAACTGCAGCCGCACAGGGCTGTGCTGTGCTCACCTATTTCTTTGAAGCCTCTCATCATTATCCGTCTGTTTATCTCTTGTATTTATTTCTGAAAAGTGATTTTCTAGTTGTGTTTATGCAGCAGCTACCTCAGAATGCTGTTCAGCAGCAAGAGTTTTTAGTAACAGCAAAAGTTCACTCCTCTGTGTGAATACACTTCAGAAGTTGTTGTCTTTTTTTGGCTTGATTATCTACTTTTTATTTTCTTTTTAAGGGACTGATGTTGAAATAAATACCAGCAGGGAGGTTTGACAGCTCAGCAGTTCTGGCTCTTTCTTTTTTCTTTATATATTTCTTTTAATTTGACAATAATTTGTATTTATTTCACTCTGGTGGTGTTAATGGCACTTCTATATTTTTTCTTTGGGGTGAATTCTGGTCCCTTTTCTGTAGTTTTTTTTTTGTTTGGTTAGTTTGGTTGTTTGGTTTTTTTAAAATATGCTGTATGCTTCTGTGCAGGAAGGTTACATTTTAAAAAAAACTGCAAAAAATAGGTCTGGAAGGAGGAGAGAAATGGCAAGGAAATACTCTCAGAACTTCCTGAATTTTTCATGGGGATTCAGCATCTTTTGACATGAAATTTTCTGTTCCTTAGCTGTAAATGGGTTTTATTGGAGATTTGAGATCTTTCCCATCTTTGCCTGATTTGGTTTGGTGGATTAGGAAAAACCTGGAACAGAGCTTTGAGGATGGGCAGTCCCTTGCCAAGGGGGATGTGCCTCTCACTGGTTGGGGTCTTTGTCCTTTACCTTTATCTTGGCAAAATTACAGCGCCCATGGAAAGTTCATTGGTTCTTAATTATCTTTGTCCTTCTCCTTCAGAAACTGTTCAGAAGAGAAATTCAGCCTCCATTCAAACCTGCCTCTGGAAAGCCAGAAGATACTTTCTGTTTTGATCCAGAATTCACAGCAAAAACACCGAAAGGTAACTGCGCATGGCTGTAAATTGGTGAGGGCTGTGGGACAAGAGAGTCAAATTTATGTTAAAACAACAAGCAAAAAAGGGACGAAGTTAAAAGGAAAGGATGCCACCAGGGTTGCAGGGCTTTGAAGGAGGATATTCCCCTCAGCAGGTTCCTGTTCTTTGAATATTCTGCTAATCTTTGGCTCAGGAAAAAAAAATAGATGGAATATTAAAAGCTGAACTATGGTTTCTAGTTACGATTAAAGTCAGACATGCAGTGTTTGTGGGGAGGTATTTAATGCTAAAAGTAAACTGATTGCAGCAGTGATTGTTTTTTGGGTCAGTATTTCATTGAGAATGGCTTGCTTTAAGAAACATTAACTATTATCATTATTATTGCTGAGTCTGTTTCAAGTTTCACTTCAGGTTTCCTTTTGTGAATTTTTTCTTTCCTGCTGTATCCATCTTTAAACTCTCTTCCCATGTTCATTTGCCCCCAGATTCTCCAGGGGTCCCACCCAGTGCAAACGCCCACCAGCTCTTCAAGGGATTTAGTTTTGTTGCAACTACTACTGTAGAAGACCATAAAATATCACCCCTCACCAATATCCTGCCCATCGTTCAGGTAATGCTTTGTTTTGGGAAACTTCTTTGACATGTCAAACACTCACCAATATTTAGTGTTTACAGTTGTTCTTTCTTTGTTGAGCAGACCGTTATAAAACGTGCCGTATTAAATGCTTCTGTGGGATATTTTTTATTTTAAAAATTGAATTACTGTTTTTCTGGCGGCAGAATTAAAAAAAAAAATCATGAGCAAGCAGGAGAAACCTCTGCTGTTAGAAACAGTGTAATGGCAAAGAGAATCTTGTTGCTTTAGGTAACCACTTGCCTGTGTTTTTTCCAAGCAGCTTCATGGGAACAGTGCACAGTTCACTGATGTCTATGAACTGAAGGAAGATATTGGTGTGGGCTCCTACTCTGTTTGCAAGAGATGTATCCACATAGCTACAAACATGGAGTTTGCTGTGAAGGTACCGGAATAAATTCCACTCTGACATTCTGAAAATGCTGTCTAGTAGATTTGAAAATTTTGGTTTGTGAATTTTCCAGTTATTGTGGCTGTTTATATGTTTAGAATTTGCAATCTTGAAAGCTGAAAATACTGTACAGTGATGAGAACAGCTGAAATAAAATGAGATTCACGAGGGTGGAACTGGATTGCAGGGAATTAGTAATGCTTGAGACCAGGGCATTTCCTTGTTCAGTGGAGCAGGATAGCTGCATTAATGATAGAATTTTAACAAGGGTAGAGCAAAAAATAAATAAATGGGATGTGAAGCTGAAAGATTAATTACTCATGATTAGTAAGAAGTAATGAACTCTAGAATTTTTTTATTCTATTGTTGAAATGAGAAAATAAATACAAAAAAATGTCTTTATTAAATAGACTTTTTTTACAAGTTGCTTTTCCTGTTTTATTTTGCAGATAATTGATAAAAGCAAGAGGGATCCCTCAGAAGAAATTGAGATTCTCATGCGTTATGGGCAGCATCCAAATATTATTACTTTAAAGGATGTAAGTACCTCTTTCTGTGCTACCCCTTATTAGATAGTGCTCGAAAGATAAATGCAGATGTAGGGAGTTTATTGGGATTCATCAAATTTCTTTTACATAGTAAAATATATTGGGAGAGCAATACATAATAATAGAGGGAGCATCTCAAAATACAACGTTGTCCTGATATTAATTTTTCCTAAAGGCTGTTTAACAAACTTGAAGTGACACATGATGTAAAGCTTAGAAATGCCATATTTCTCCTTGTTTCAAATGAGCAGCCAATGTGTTGGTGACCTGAGAAGGCAGTGGCCTGTGTGCTGTGCTGTCTGTGCCAGAGTGGCCTGTGGAAGGGAAGAGCAGTAGGGATTGTAGGGCTGCTCTCCTCTTCCTGCAGAAGTTCTTACGCCGAGAAATGCAATTCAGAGTGATGAATTAACAACTCGAATGGAGAGTGATGAATTAACACGAGTCATGAACTCCCAGGATGACACAGGAGCTGCCGTGCTCTCACTGCCTTGGCAGCCCCTGCTGTTGGTTCCTGCAGGAGGAGGGGAGCAGCACAGCCTGGAGCTTGGCTTTGTGGGCATGAGTAACCATAGATGCTGTCTTTGTGTGTGCATTTTGTGTGAGTGCGCTGTTGGCCCTCTCCCCAGGTGTATGACGACGGCAGATTCATCTACCTGGTCACGGAGCTGATGAAGGGGGGCGAGCTGCTGGACCGCATCCTGAGGCAGAAATTCTTCTCGGAGCGGGAGGCCAGCGCTGTGCTCTTCACCATCGCCAAGACTGTGGACTACCTGCACTGCCAGGGAGTGAGTGAGCCCTTCCACCCACCTCACAGCCCTGGCAGAGCTCTGAAATTACCAATCCCTTTCCCTGGGTGCTTTGCTTGGCTTGTTTTCACGCTAGGTTTTGTATTTTATCATGAAGATGAATAATACAAACAACTCATCCTGTTATCCTGGCAAAACCTTTTGACTCTACACTTTATGAAACAGCAGATTTTTGTCCTCTTACGCTTGTTGCCAAATGGGGATGTTAATTCCAGTTACATTATGAGCCAGGAGGTTTTTTATTATATTACTTGGGCTAAATTTTTTTGGTACTTCAAAGTTATATAATTGTTTGGGATTGTTCATAAGGATATTCATCTACAGAACAGCTTTTATAAATCGTGAGTTACAAATATACCTGCTCCTCCTAAATGATGGCTTTTCAAATGTCTTTGTTTAAAGGTGGTGCACCGAGACCTTAAACCCAGTAATATTTTATATACTGATGACTCGAACAATGCTGATTCCATCAGGATTTGTGATTTTGGATTTGCAAAACAACTTCGAGGAGAAAATGGACTACTTCTAACTCCCTGCTACACCGCAAACTTTGTGGCACCAGAGGTATTTCAAGCTGCTATTTTCTTTATGCTGTTTTTGATGCATCGAATGCTTAAACTTTTCAGCAATGCTTGGGGAAAAAGCTCAAAAATTCTGCTACTTTCCTTTAAATATAATCACCCATGCTTTTTAAACACTGATGCATGTGTTTATTCTAAACCTGCTTTAAAAACAGCAGAGTCCACCCTCAAAAATAAGATGCGAGCCTGTTGAAAATCTTGAGAAGATGGTCTGGGAACAAGAAACATTGTTGGTATTTACTGCAGCCTGTACATTAAAAAAATCAATAGTCAAATCTGACATGATCCAGGGATTGACTTACCCTTCCTTAGGCTGTGGTGTTGGTTTGGGGTGGTTTTTTAATATATGGCAAGTCTTTAACACTCTTTGTTTCATAGGTTCTCATGAGACAAGGATATGATGCTGCTTGTGACATATGGAGCTTGGGAGTTCTCCTTTACACAATGTTGGCAGGGTGAGAATATTTCTGAGCTGTTTTGTTTACCTAAAATCCCAGAATGTTGCCTGAATCCCTGCTTCCATAGAAATGGTGAGGCATTGCCTCACGGAATGACACCGCCCCTCAGGTGGGACAGGCGGCTCCGAGCCAAAGCCAGATAGACCAGGTTTAGTTTGCAAGTAGGATCAAGGCTGCTCTTCCCTTAGTGCAGGACTTGGGGGTGCCAAAGGCTTCCCCCAGCTCCCAGGAGGGAATTGAGTCTGTGAAAACACGTGGTGGTTTTTTTTCTGTCCTGCAGCCTCTTGTCCTCCCACCCCATCCCCTTTGCTCCTCTTGTGTCTCCTGCCCCAGGCTGCATTCCTGGCCCTGTGTGGAACACTCTGGGTTGTGATCTCTGGAGTTTCCTAATCCTCCCAACCTGATGAAGCTCTAGGAAGCATCTAGTGGCCAAATGAGATGTTTGCTGAATTCTGCTCTAACAGAAAAAGAGCAGGTTTTTAGTCTTAAGGCTAAATCCTGTCTATTAGAAATTAGTCTCTTGATAAATCTGTGCTTCTCATGTAATATTAGAAATATTAATAGTATTTAATTGTGTCTGTGTGTTCTGTGATATGTGTCTGGTGGCAGTGGGATATTGACTCTGATTCACCAGATTTTACCAATTTCTTGCAGTTTTTACCTATAACAAGGTGTTTTTCTTGATTTTTTTTTTTTTTTCTTTCAACAGCTATACTCCATTTGCCAATGGTCCCAACGATACTCCTGAGGAGATCCTAGTACGGATAGGCAGTGGAAAATTCTCTCTAAGTGGAGGCAACTGGGACACTGTTTCAGATGCAGCAAAGGTGTTAAATGTGTTTTGGTTTTGTATTGTTGTAGAATACCAATGAAATCTTCTCTTTACCAACTAGACTTCTCTAGTGTAGTGTAGCTTGTTATTATTATCTGCAAACTTTAATGCAGGGAAGGATATCTGGTTTAACTTTCTTATTTTTTCACTCCATCTGTAATCAATGTGGACTCCCTGAGATGGTGTTGACCCACTCTGTGGCTATCTTAATCACCAGTGTTACCTTTTAAAAAGATCAGCATCAATATTAAATATTAATATTTGAATACTTTTTCCTGATCCTTTGGAACTGCACCATTTGTTCATTTCAGTAGAAGTGATTCAGAATGCTTGTTGGCTGCTGCTGTCGTAGCACAAGAAATTCAGTTCTGTGTATTTAAGAATGCTTCACATTTTGTACCTAAAACAAAGAGAACATTCTGTCAGCTTGCTCATATTTGGGTTTTATTTCAAACTGTTGCTGAGTCTGTTCCGTGCCCTTCCCACCCACCTCTCCTTGGGACCAACATTGTAATTACTAGCTTATTGCTAATGCTTGTAGCAGGCAGAAACAAATGTCCATTGCTGTTGGCTTTATTCTTTATGTGGCTTCTTGAAGGAAAAAATCGTTGCTAGTGTCTCACTGTATATAAATTCAGTTGTAGTAAAGAGCAGAGCCCAACATGCAGAATGAACAAGGAGAGAGATTTGCAAATAATAGCTTTCCTCCCTAAAATCTGCCTGCTACATTTTAATAGGATTTCTAGTCTTTTAAAGATTATATTCATAATAAACATGAAAGGCACAACAGTGAGTTCCTTTGCAATCAAGGCTTGCTCTGTTGAACTGCTCCAATAGTACAACACATTGTTCTCAGCCTTCTGCAGTGTCAGGGCACAGAATGATCCTGTTTGTCTGCTGATCTCTGTGTGTGTTTGCATTGTGTTAATCCTTCCACATCGGGTGCTTCTCTCTTTGCTGCCATCACTGATGCTTTCAAAGCCACCTAAGATGATTTGGGCTGAGCAATCTGTGTGTTTCCCCTTCCCTGCAGGACTTGTTGTCACACATGCTGCACGTGGATCCCCACCAGCGGTACACGGCCGAGCAGGTGCTGAAGCATTCCTGGATTGCCTGTAGGGACCAGCTGCCTCATTATCAGCTCAACAGGCAAGATGCCCCACATCTAGTAAAGGTAAACCTGCCTGGGATGCTGCTTGAGCTGGGGGCTGTGCAAGGACTTGAGTTGGTTTAGAGCTACAAACAGAATTCTCTTTTTTTCTCTTTGTTTTCCTTAGTCCTGACACATTTAAGCTACAGAGTGAGACAAATTCATGGAATTGTGGAATGGTTTGGGTTGGGAGGGACCTTAGAGCTGGTCCATCTACCCCTGCCATGGCAGGGACACCTCCCACTGTCCCAGGCTGCTCCAAGCCCTGTCCAGCCTGGCCTTGGACACTGCCAGGGATCCAGGGGCAGCCACAGCTTCTCTGGGCACCTGTGCCAGGGCCTGCACACCCTCACCGGGAGGAATTCCTTCCCAATATCCCATCTGTCCCTGCCCTTGGGCAGTGGGAAACCATTCCTCCTTGTCCTGGTGCTACACACCCTGGTATAAAATCCCTCTCCAAATTATTGGTAAATAATTCTTTTTAACCTCTGTGTAAAGGAAGAGATTTTTCTGTGTATTTTCTTTAAGGTAGTTCTTGAGTTGTCTCCTAAGTTAGGACCTGAATAGCCACTGAAGTATTTGAGAAATTGGTGCTAATCTTGCTTGAAAGATAAAAATTCTGACCTACATTAACAGGTGACTCCTACATCTAAGGTATACATAAGAAATGCAAATGAAAAAGAAATGTCAGACACCCATGCTTAGATATTGGCAGGATTCAACAGTACATTTTTTTTTTTCCCTAACAAACAGAATTCACATGACCTGGCATATAAATCTTGTTTGGTTTTAATGGAGTTAATTGAGTATTTAATGTTTAATTGCTTTATTCTCTGATTAAAACTTTTATATATATATATGAATTATTATGTATTTCCTTTTTCTCTAGGGAGCCATGGCTGCTACATATTCTGCACTGAATCACAAAACTTTTCAGCCAGTGCTGGAGCCTGTGGCAGCCTCCAGTTTAGCTCAACGACGGAGCATGAAAAAGCTCACATCCACAGACTTATAGATCCACTGGGACACCTGAGCAGACACAAGCAAGGGGAAAACCCAACAAGTGGCTCTGTTTTGCCTGACCTGTGATCAAAAGGCATCTATGGTTTCCTGCTACACTACTTGAATTCTGTAAAAGTCCTTTTTTAAAAAAGAAAAGAAAAAAATCCACAGGTTCATACTGTGTTTGTTTTACAGGCCGTATCTGTTAAATTAATTTAAACATCAGGTACACCATAATGAATTTCTCTACACTGTCCTTTGAGATCTGTTGCAAATATTCTTTCACATTCTGTATAGTTTTGCTGGGTTCAGTTAAAAAAATGGTTTAGGGGACCGTTGCCAACGACCAAGTTGTACATAAAGTGTCAGTGTGAGTTTTCTTTGCTTCACACCTTTAGACCCTGCTGTGAAGGGCAAATTCTGAATTTTGTAATTGGGCACTTCATCCATTCAACTCAATTCCTTTACCTTGTGATGTGCCAGTGTTAATTCATCACTGTTGATTTGGAAGGTCTGTGTTTGCATGGTGCCAGTAACTGAGGAGTTCCTGTGGAAATGCAAACCAAAGGGATGTGCAAAATCTTGCACTTCAATGTGATCACTTGTGACCCAAAAGAAATGCTGGTTATGTCCTTGAACATTTCTAGTTGTTACCACAATTTGTGTCTAGCACTGAGCTGGAGAGAGTCAATATGTGCATAAACTGTCAAAATTAAGGCTCTCAGAAACACTGGTACCACTTCAAGACAACATCGTGCAGCTCAATCCTTTGTTATTTATATTTCCCATCCATTAGCACAACTACTGTGTTATTTTCCTCAGCAGTTTTTCCACTGAATACACCCAGTATTAGGTTTGTTTGGCATATGAGACAAGCTGACACTTTATTATAACCAACTTGGCACTTGGGGTTTATTTTTTATTTATTTGTTGTTTTTTTTTTTAAATAGAACATTGCTTCTCTCTGACTCTCTCGCCGCATGTACAAATATTACAGAACAGCAATGCAAATATCTCTTTGCCTAACTGTAGGGGTAGCTCGGGAAAATAAATAAGCCTTGCAGTGTGCCCAGATAAGGGAATTCTGACCAAGAATTTTCACAGTTATGGACAAATTCCTGTCAGCATCCTGTAGCCACCACTCCCTCGCCCTCTCTGTGTGGTGTTAGGACTTCAGCTGTTCTTAAATGCTCTGATGGAGAGGAAATTAATTTCAGGGCCAGAATTATCTTGGATTTTCCTGACTCAAAACCAATGCTAAGTGCTGGTAGTTCATTCAGATATACACTTAGAAGTGTTTTCAAAAGCTGTAGACACTGAGCAGTTGTAGTGACATAGCAGGGTGATTTTAAATATTAAATATATTAGTGACATAGGACTGTGAAGTGACCAAAAGTCAAACATAGTTCAGACTCATTTGTCATCATTGAATTTTCAATCGCAAGGCCCCAGGGCTGACAGAAATCAACATTTTGGGACAGGAAAAAATACCTTCCAAGAGAATTCTGGCCCAAGCACCAGGAGTGGTGGTGATAACTCAGATCTCACAAGAGGTGTTGGCTGGGTTTTGCTCATACCTGTGAAGGACTTGGTGGTGTTGGAAATACTTTTAGATAAGCTGCTTTCTTCTGTTGTGGTGGGGAAAGATGGACATTATCTGGCCAAATAGTTAGGTATGAATATATGTAGATTTGAGACTTAATGATATAGCAAACATAGGTGTGCTCTTTGTATCATGCAGAACATCCCCCAGATGGAATTTCTTGAGTGTTTGATAGGTGTTGGAAGCTTTAGGGATGGGCCATTTGTGCCTAGTTTTGAGGTGCCTGTTTGAAATGCTTATCAAAGAACACAACTGCTTCCTGGAAAGCTCCTTGTTTAGTACAGACTCTGCCCCTTTGCAGCTGGTTCATCCTCCTTTTCCTTACTGAAGACCTTTGCCAACAGGAATGCCTGGAAACCTCTTGTCTATACTGTCAGGGTCATTTTAATGTAAATTTACAGATGACCGCCAGAAGAATTTGAATTCACTCAAAAAGGAAAAAAAAGGCATAAGTGGGGGAAATTAAACCCCCTGAGCCCAGGTCAAAGTATAATGTGGGTTGAAATGTAGTCCTAAAAGCTGTGTTGGGGATAAGAGATAATGCAAGGCCTGGAACACAATGAAAATGTCAAACTTGAATTGTCTTCAGCTTTCCTGTAAGGCAGCAGCTGGTCTTTAATGGCTTTACCCATGAATCATTTAACAGTGTTTCTGTTGGTATTTTCTTTTAGCTTGCTTAGAAGCACCACAGTGTATAAGCACCTTAAAAGCATTTTGCACAAGAGCAGTTGGAAGCAGCTGAAGGGACTCAAGTTGTTCTTGATGTGCAGCACAAAGGTGGTGAGAGGAAAAGGACACAAACAAGGTGGATGTTCTGATTCATAACAGAGTATTTAAAATAGCTGTAAATTATCCCTGTTTTATGGCCTTTGGTGCAAGTGGTACTCCAGGGGTAAACGCAAAGTTTCAGTGACTGCAATATTACAGAGTTGTCTTATCATGGGGAAAACATATGGATATGTTATATCTGACAGGCCAGTGTACACTGGTATGCCAATTGTAATCCTTGATTTTGGGGAAAAGTTCCCTTGCTCTATTTCAGCATATCAGTCTTTGAAATATTTGAGATATGCAGGAACACGAAAGAGTTCACTTGCAGTTTACTTTTACTGTATTTAACGATCATCTTTGTGATGCTCCTTTGGGAATTTCTTGCCTATTTCTCATCCCTTTCTTTCCCAACGTAGGTTTTGATATCTAAAAGTAGCATGGTCTGCTCATGAGTGTCAGTTAAAGGTTTGAGATGGAAGAACAGGTAATGGGAACGTGCTCTGGCTGCAGCAGAAGGTTGGTGGAAATAGTTTCATATCACCTGGGCACAGTTCAAGTTTACAAACTGATTATGTTCTTACTGCCTTACTGAGGAAAAAAAGTCAGCTTTTCACAAAGGCTCATAATTGCACAGAAATAGGCCTTCAGACTAGAGGCATTTCCACAGAACTACATCTTAAATGAGACAATATTTTGGCTGTGGCTTCCTGGCAGAGAAGCTCATGCTCTGGTGTTCAGTGATGATCATTATCAGTAAGTTCCAGCTCTCTGGTGCACACAGAGAGCAGATTCCCCTGGGAGCCTGGAGCAGGCTCAGGACACATTTTGCTGTTCTTTCACCCTAGGATGTCCCAGTTTGTAGCTCTAGTTATCCTTTGGATAAAAAGTGAGGAACTCTGTTGTATTCCTGTTCCATATCCAAAAACTTCTGGCACCAGCTGAGTCTATGGTGGGGAGCAGAGTGCCCTTCCTGAGAGCATTGCCTGGCTGGCTCCTGTCAAGCCATTGATCTGTAACTTCAGTGGTTTTGCTTCTTTTTCCTGTTATGCTCAAAATCAGTGAGTTCCCCTTGCCCATGCCAGGAGCTGGAGGTGCAGGGTCAGAGCCTGCTGTTTGTTTGAGGACTCTGTTCTTTGAATGTTCTTGCAGCCAGAGAAGGCATCCAAAACCCCACCCAGGTCAGTCATGTTGAGCTTGAATTCTGTCTTCCACGTTTCAGTTTCTTGTCCAAAGCTGACCTTCGTCTCTCTGATAGTTGAAATAACCTCTAGCAAACTTCAGCAGTTGGGAGTTCCTTGCAATGTACTTAGAGGCTGCTCTGTAGAGCTGAGTTAAATGAATTACATTAGGTTACAATAATTCTCCTGGTTTGTATCAGTGAAGTTAGGCTAAAACATCAATGCAAACACAGGGTTTTATGTACTTCTGTAGCACTTAAGCTTTTCAGTCCTATCCAGAGCTAAAAGTTTGCAAATATTTGTGGGAGGGGAGGGAGGAGCAGGTTTTTCTTTCTCAGAGTTTCCAGAAAGCTTCTGAAGCTGTGATCAGAATATAGTCCACATGTAATCCTATAGGAGCTCTATAGGGTTAAAACCATAAAATTCTCCTTAAAATTTTGTTCCAAAACTTTTAGATGTGCGCTGATAGCTGTTGGTAACACCCCTGCACTTCATTCATACCACACCAGCCTTCTGCATCAACATCTATGTCCCTGCTCCAGTTATTTTTAAATATTTGCTCCCCCAAATTATGTTGTTCCTTGGGAATAGAAGAATGGATACAAATTTGAAAACCCCCACCCTTAATGTATGGCTGAAGCTGATTGAGTATTGTAATAATGTGCATAATTAGAAAGTCCCACCCAAAAGTCATCAGCAACTGGTTTTCTTGAGTTTTTTCCTATGTAATGAAAGCAAACTTTCTCTGAAAGCTTTAAAAGATACTTAATTGATTATATCTCTTAATTATGAATTTTTGGGCAATAGCTTATTACCAATAGTGAGTTTGAATAACCTTGAATCCTCTTGTGTGTTTTTTCACACGAGGACTGAGGATGCTGGAGGTGGATCTGCTTTGCAGGACCAGGTGTTCAGATTTGGGTGTTTTGAGCAGTGTTTGCTAATTAATTAATTGCATTGTCATAATGTCCCAAGCACTTTGGCATCTTGCACTGATGCTCTGGTTAGAGCTGAAACTCTCCTGGCACGTGGCTAAGTCTCCATAAAGGGCATTAATTGAGAACAGTGTGCAATGAATTCCATGCTCTCTGAGGTACTTCAAAGATGAAACTCTACACAAGGTCCCCGTTATCAGATATTGTAACTGTCATTTCTTTCTCTTAAGCATATTGTGGATTTTGTATCATACTGTATTTATTTCATTTAATTTTAAAAGAAATGTTTTCTTTAAAGCTCTGTATATATTGACATTAAAGTTTGCATTGTACTGCGTTCTCCTCTTCTTGCAAGGCTGGGTCTGGCAGTGCAGTGTGTGCAGTGGTGTTTTTATTGGCACTGCTGCCTTCAATTACAACACACCAAAGACACCCTCAAAATTGTATTTATTTTTTGTCAAACTCCCTGGATAATCATGAAGGTAGTTTTAATTAGCTGGCAGTTCCTTGAGTACCAGAATAAAAGGGTTGCAAATTCATAATACTTTGTAATTTACAGAAATCCATAATTCTCACTTTGGAAGTTCACTTGCTCCTGTTTTTCAAGTGGATATAAAAAACAATGAGCAAACATTCCTAAATTAAATGTATGTGAATTATTTCATAAACGTTGCCAAAAATCTCACATACATCAAGAGCTACTTATAAATTTATATTCAGTCAAATGTTTCATGCCTCACTTGCAATAAAACAGACATTCAATGGTAGGATTGATGTGTTACCTCAGGGTGGAATCATCTCTCTATGTTTTTTGGGTACCTATTAAATTTGACTTCATATATAAATAGGGAATAATTTTCCTGCAAGAATCTGGTCCTTTGAAAATAGACACTTGCATTACAAATGACAGGAATGACATTAAAAACTGGTTTAAAATCCTCCTGAGGTATTTGGCAACTGCTGGTGCTGTTTGTATTCAAAGTGGTTTATAGATACTTTATTTTTTTGAATGCACAGAAATGTTTTCTCACATTTGCATCCAGACCATCTCCCAGGTGCTGTTTGCTCCCACGAGACACAACTTTTACCAGCGCTGGTGGCAGAGAAGGGAGTGACTGAAGCTGTAGAGGAGGCAGCAGGTAAAAAAAGGTTCCAAGATGGCGATGGTTTGCTTGATTTCATTCAAGGTAGGCAGGAAAAAATTATCAAATTGGACAAAAACAATTTTGAGAAGCCCTGAGTCTCAGGTATTGAGTTCTGCAGGCTTGGTGAAGGTGTTGCTGGTGGGAGAAGAGACAAGGCATGGATTAAAAGCCAACCTTACTGAATGTTTCCAGAAACCAAGCACAGGCATGAGCCAAGTGTTAGAAAAGAGGCTCCAGCATGTGCCTTCATCTCATCCTGCTCTCTTTGTTTTCCTGCAAATTTTGGTTCCCAGGAACTGTTTTCCTCATGATTCATCCCTGAAGCTTTATGACTGTCAGAGGCACCTTCCCACGTCTCTTTTGTGCTTTTATGGGGTGCGAAATGTTTTAAGGTAAAGATGTTCCCTCCTTTGCTTGCCCCTGCAGTGGCAGGACAGGGAGCAGGTGTCTGCTGGCAGTTTTGCCGAAATATTAATTTAACTGTATTTATTTTAACTTTTGTTTAACAATTTCCCTCCAGAACTTCTGGGCAATTTCTCTCAGAGGCTGGGGCATCTTGCAGGCCTCTTGAAAGGCTCAAAGCTTTTGGCAGAGGTGAGGTTGGTTCTGCAGTCCCTTAAGGCACTGTTTGGGCAGGGGCTCCCTTGCAGCTGCAATTTTTTCTGCAGTTGCAGCCTCAGAGCAAATCCTGCTCTCCAGAGCCGGTTTGGGACCTGCTCTTTGGTTTTTGGCATCCACAGTGTTCTACCCAGAGCATTGCTGTATCAAGCTGTGTTTAAACAAGAAGTGTAATGCTCTAATGCTAGCTGATTGTGCAAATTCCTTTATTCCTGAACAGGTGATTCCTGGCTCTTGTCGCCCTCAGCATCCAGGTTTGTGCTGTGGTCTCTGCAGGGAGGGCTGGGATGCACAATTACAAAGAAACCTCTTAATTTAATGGGTTTTATTGCTTCTAAAGGTGGGGGGGGGGCGGGCATTACAGTGTGATTTTGACGGGGCTGTGCCTGTCACATCCCTGGCAGTGTCCTAGGCGAGGTTGGTTGGGGCTGGGACAAACCTGGGATAGTGGAAGGTGTCCCTGCCATGGCAGGAGGCGGAAAGAAATGGTCTCTAAGGTCCCTTCAAATTGCAGTTTTCTTTTTCTATGACACCTGCATTTGTGCAGTGCTGATGCAGGCACTGCATCCCTAACCTGGCTGTGCTAAAGCCTTGTTGGAAGGGCTTGGCAACTAAACTGAAAGCTGATCCCAGAGCAAGGCGTTGGAAACAGGTATTGTGTCATCTTCTGCTTGGTTTGGGTTGAATTTCATCATTCCGTGATGGGAAAGCAGTGAGGAGCTGGGATGGGGAAGGGGATGCAATTCTTCATCACTCTTCTCTGGGAAAACTGGTGCCGGGTGCTTACAGAGTCACCGTGACCCCAACACCGCTGGGGATGTTCGGGAAGCCGCTCCTGGTACTCGCTGCCTCCGCCCAGCCCGGGCTGTCCCGGGGCATGTGCGGGTCCCGTGCCCGTATTCCCCGCGTTAGCCGTGCCCGCACTCCGGTGTTTTCCGTGCCCGCACTCTCGGTGTTTTCCGTGCCCGCACTCTCGGTGTTTTCCGTGCCCGCACTCTCGGTGTTTTCCGTGCCCGCACTCCCGGCGTTTTCCGTGCCCGCACTCCCGGCGTTTGCCGTGCCCGCACTCCCGGCGTTTGCCGTGCCCGCACTCCCGGCGTTTGCCGTGCCCGCACTCCCGGCGTTTGCCGTGCCCGCACTCGGGGTGTTTGCCGTGCCCGCACTCCCGGCGCTGGCCGCGGTTCCCCGGCGCAGGCGCTGCGCTCCCCGCAGCCCCCAGGAGATGGAGGCAGCGCCCCACCAGCGGCTCCCGAGCCTTCCCCCGGACTGATCCCGCCCGGAGCCCTCCAGGGCTCAGCGCTGAAAGATGCACGGCCAGGAGTTGGAGTTTGGTTGAGGTGTTGGAATTAGTTTGCGGTTTTTTGTTTTATTTATCTATTTCTTCTTGAGAATATCTTGTTGTGGTTCTCTTGTTTTCCTGCCTGTGGGATGTGGTTGTGTGATCCCTTCGTGTCCATATGCCGAAGAATTGACTGGAACAGCTTTTTATCTGCTGCTCCACAAGCAGATCCTGCTGCTCTTGGCTGCAGAGCAGGGAAGCAGCGCCAGCAGGACCAACCTTGGAGCATCTCCGGGAGCCCAGAGGTCACACCTTGACAAGGATTCCCCAGTATTGGGAAAGGAGGAGCAGGAATCATGAAATCACAGATTATCCTGAGTTGGGAGGGACCCCCAAGGATCTGAGTCCAGCTCCTGGCCCTGCACTGACACCCCAACACTCCTACCCTGTCCCCGGGAGCGCTGTCCAAGCGCCGCTGGAGCCGTGGCAGGGTTTGGGCTGTGAGCATTTCAGGGGAGCTGTTCCATGCAGGAGGATGGAGGGTGGCGGGGCCAGGACAGCACAGGGACACCATGGGGACAGCATGGACACCTGGGAACATCTGGGCAGTGCTTGGGTGTGGAACTTCCCTCTTGCAGTTCTTCCTCTTCTCTTCATGAGCAGACAGAATCGGTGCAGCCAAGCACAAAAACTTCTGCTTTGGAAACAGCAGCAAGAGGCAAAGCTGGAAGCTCTGATCTAGAGGTAAAACCTCAAAATGTAGGGTTTTGAGGTAAATAGAAATATCTTGGTTCCAAGTAGAGACAGTGTATAATTTTAGTGATTTTTCAAAGCTCTTAGACTCTAAGAAAGGCGGCTGAAACACCTGTATGCTTGTAAATACAACTTAGTGCATGGTTACCTTTTGCATTAGGAAATTTATTGCAATTTAAAATGCTCTGATACTCCAGGGTTCAGCATCTGGAGTAAACGGCATGATAGAAAAGCTCTCATTAAATTCTGATAGTAAGACAACAATTTAGGAATAAAAATGATTTAAAATCTCACTTTGCCAGGTTAGAAAATCCTAGTAGGATCAAGTTGGGTTGAAGGCTCATAACAGGGGGTTGGACTAAATAGGTTTTAAAGATCCCTTCCAACCCTAAAGAAGGGACTGTGCTGCTCAGGTTCCTGCTGCAGATGGGGAGCAGAAAATGAACCTCAAATTAATTAACAGCTCCAGCTGCTAATTCCCCCTGCACCAGCCCAGGAAGAGTGGGCTTGCTCATTCCCTATGCCCCATGGAAAATTATCAAACCGAAATAGCTGAAAGAATTCATTTAAATGAGCTGCCAGTTCTTGTCAGGGAGGGAAAAAGGGCAGATTTGAGTAACTTAGTAATGGAACTCAAAGTTCCCGGCAAACTCCTGACAAAGGCAATGTAAACTTGGTTTCAAATTAATTATTGCAAATAAACATTTGAAATGCTACAGGCCAAATTAATATTTCAGAATTCTTCACTATTTATTACTGTGCTTAATTTTCTTACTTAAATATAATTTGGGCCTACGGCTGTTAAGAATTTAATTTTTGAGGTACTTTAATGAATTATAAAACATGTTTTAAACAGAAATGAATAGCTAATAAATGCCAAAAGTGATTAATTTTCTGAAACGTGCGAAGGCCTTTGTATTTAATTAAAAAGAAATGCCCTAAATTGTTGGAAAGTAAAGAGAAAGAAAATACAAAGTGGATCAATTGAAGTTTGGATTAATTTACTAAATCACAAATAGTTTTCCCTTTGCTGTGGCAATACATTCTTCCATGAGTCTCCAATCCTTCCAGGAGTCTCCAATCCATTTTTTGTATCCTTTAGGCAAGGTGGTGGCAAAGACATGCTTTTAGCCCCAACTCCCTGGATAAGCAGCACTTTACCCTGTTTAAAAATTGATATATCTAAACTTTTCCTGGGATACTACAACACCATTGCTTTTTAAGCTTGTGATTTTCTGATTGTCTTAATATATTGGGCTTTCTTTAAGTGAAAATGAAATTGTGAGAATGAGGGTTTCATACTCCAGGTGAACTTTTAAATATAAATCTGGAATCTGGGGCTTGTGCGGTGCGTAAAATGATCTGAGGTGGGATTGATGTGCGGAGCTTCCTGCACGCTGGGATGGCAATATCTGCCGTTAATTTTTTGGGCCTTGAGACTGAGCTTGATTTAGATGCTCTCATCCCAGGGGAAGAGACATTTTCTAAAATCAGCCCAGTGGTAATTGTTTGGAGTTGAGAGTGAACTCACTGAAATTCCCATGAATCAATTGCGTGCTGCCAATGATTTATGCCCCAGCAAATGCCTCCAAACATCCTTACAAATTATCCAGGGCTCAGAAGGGGATGATTTGCTGCCAGTGCCACTTCAGAGACTGTTCAGCAGTGTTTTCCTGCAGCTCCTGTTGTAGGAAGCTCCTGCTCAGCAATGGGGGCAATAAAACAGAAATTCCTTCTGAATTTTCCTTTTTTGAGAGTACACAATTGCATGGACATCCCACAATCTCTTCTGCAAGGAGTGACCTCTGAGCAGGGCTGGGTTTGCACCTCACAGCCACTGTTCCTCCTCAGCAGAAGACACAAAACCTTGGAGATCCATCAAGGTGAGATGTGACCAGGGTGTCCCTGCTGCCTGGCAAAGGTGGGAGATCACGAGGAGAGAAATGTTGTTCCAGATGGAATTGAGTAATTGGAGGAAACTAGAAAGCAAAATATAAAACAAAACAACGACAATAAAAAAAATTAAAGGCTTAGAGGATAAAGTTATTATAAAAAGCATCATCAGGAAAGAAACACTAAAAAAATCTCTACCTGTGAAATTTTTGCATTTTTTGGCAAGTTTCTTTGCTGTATTTCTCCCTTATTTTTTAAGCTAGGATTTAAAGAAAACTGATTAAGTCCTATTTTTTTTTTTTCCCCCTCTGGGCTTTGAAATTTCCTAAATTCTCTTTTGTTTGAAATTATTTTTCTTTGGAGCCTTTTGAATGTTGGAATCGATTTCTGTTTCTTTTCTTATTAATGAAACCATTCATCCAAGAAAACTTTGGAGAAGAGAGATCTAATTTACAGCCCTACCCCAGTGAAAAGAAATCAGGTGAACGATCAGCTGGACCATCCAAAGGATTATCACTATTGCAACGTAAGCTATTTAAGAAAATGTCTGTAGGGAAATATCTGAAAATGTAATAACTTAATCCTAAATATCAGGAAAACAAAGCAAATGACTGAATATAACGTAAAGATGGAGGATGGAGCAGAGACAGATGCTCACCTGGGAGGTTTGTTTCAGGCAAGGAGAAAGTTTTTGTTTGGCAGCAATTCAGGGCTGAACGTTGCCAGGGAGGCACTCAGGTTGCTGATTTATTGGGAAAAAAACTCTTTTTTTAGTGTCTGGGTGGTGTGGGACCTATATGTGATGAGCTGCAAGGCCAGGGGGGTTGAACCTAAAGGTGACGTTGAGTTGTGTTTGCTGTGGCAAGGGCCGAGTTTGTGGCTGAACTAACGCTGAAAAATAGAAAAGTTCTCCTCACTTTAAATATTTCAAATGTCAGAATATCAACGATCCTGCTCACTCTGTGTCAGTACAATCCCTTATCCTTTAGAAAAGTTCACATTTCCACTTGGGCTGTTTTGTAGGGGCGCCAGGAAGGTGTAAACATTCAAAAAGTTTGTTCAATCATTTCTTGCCTTTAACCGGCGTTTTGATCCCCCCCTTTCATTAACTCTGCCAAAAATGGCTTCTCTTTCTGGCTAATCTTGGAGGAGGGACGTGAAGCTGAACCCATGAGTCCATTTTGGGCTGGAGGAGGAGCTGGAAGCAGCCCCAGGGAGGATGACAGCCACAGCCTGGTCCAGGCACACTCAGTTTGTGCCAGCCATGGAAGGACAGGACTGTGCCTGGATTTTGGGCAGCTGGAGGAGTTCTGGAGCCTCTTCACCGTGGGTCAGTGAGGGATGCTGGCACAAGAGCTTGTTTTGGGATTGTGTGGCACATCACCCATCCCTCCCCATTAATCCCCACCTTCCAGCAGCGCGGCAGGGGCACGGAGCCAGCGGGGTGGGGAAGGCTGCCTGTGGTAGGGATTCAGGAAAACCTGCTCCCTGCCCACTGCCAGCCCGTGCACAGCGATTAGTCATGCCGGAGACCCAATGCTAGGAGACATGGGCTCGGGCAGAGGGAATGTCTCGGACTGGTAGGACGAGATCATTGTGCTGCAAGTTGAATGAAAGGCGTTTTTTTTTTTCATAACAAAGATAAGACAGGCGGTGAAAGACACTTTTTTCCACGAAGGAAGAAGGCGTTATCCTGCTTAAATGATTTAGACAGAGTTTATTTTCTTGGAAAACCATGAGTCTCCTCATGGATCATTGTCTCCAGGCTGAGTTGCTCAGTGAGACCTTTCGTCGACAGAAAAGAGACCCAAAGGGACTGAAGGGAGCCCGTGACCTTCCACCGCTGCAAGTCAGGAGCCATAGAAATGTTTGTCAGCTTTAAAAAGAAATGGCTGCACTCGAGATCCTTTCCTTGGAAAAATCCCTCAATCTGGAGCCACAACGAGGCGCGGTTTTAGCACAGATCTGCCAGGACACATGGGTTCCTTTTTCCTTTCACATAAAATGTGGAAGTCAGCTGGGGTGGCTGAGCTTTTGGGATATTACAAGGAAAATATTCAATCTTCTTATTTTTAATTCAGACGAGGTGAGCTCTGTGTGTAATTGGTTTTCTGGAGGCAAAACAAATAAGCTTTTAAATCTGGGAGAAAACCGGGGTGACAAATCCTCCATATAAGAATTTGGCTTGGTGGCCTCTGCTCTGGGGAGCAATACTTGTCTGCAGAGAGAAACGCCCAGGCCCCAACTCCACCAAAATGTGTGGCCACCAGCCCCAAAGGCACTTCTGTACTGATGGGAGGTTCTTTTCTGTGGGGGATATTGCGATTTCTGTTTTCTTTGGAAATGGTTATGCCTGGTTTGAAATTGCCTGGTTTGGGTTGGTAGGTAACATCTTTTGCTCATGTAAATGAACCATAATGTTAATTCCTCCTAAATCATCACTTCGATATTAATAAATTGGCAACTGATGACTCAAAACCCGCGTGGTGATTCTTGACCTCAGAAATTCGGAGGAAAATTCAGAGCCATGTTCCTGCTGTTTGAAATCAGACTGTGGTGAACAGAGTAGGGTTCCACTCAAGGCAGTCAGAGGAGGATGAGTGCCACCAGGCAATGGAAAATAAGTTGACTCTAAACTTTGTCCTGCTCAGCATTTTTGTGTAAGAAGGCTCAGAATTGTGCAGAGCAAGCAGACACAGGCTTTTGTTACAAACTATAAAATAATGATGTTCTTTTCACTGCCGGGTCTTATTTAAACAATATTTACCTACTTAAGATATTAAAATTAATCACTGCTGTTTACATTAGAAAATTTTCCATAATACCTTTGGCTTTTTTTCCCCCTTGTTTTTTTCCTGGAGTTTGTTTTTCAAAAGCTGCACAAGGCTTTGAGGCTTCAAAGAGCTCAGGGGAGCTGGAGGATCTCCTTTCTTCCCTGCCTTGCTGCTGCTTTGGGTTCCCCCCTCCAAAAATCCCCCAAATTAGGATGTGTCCTCTGGGGGAATGGCTCCTGCAAGGAGTTTTGGGTTTGGCTGAGGAGTTTCCTTCTTCCAAGCAGCAATTTGCTTCTTTCTTTGTCTCTTGTTTATGAGGAAACCATAAAATCCCTTTCTGCACTAAAACTCATTCTGGTGACGCTCTAAATTCTATGCTTAAGGATGCATTTAATTAAAGATTGACTATGGCATAAAGTGGAGGTTAATTAAATACCAATCAATTCCTGTATAAAATACATATAAAGGGGCTTTGACTCAGGCAGTAAAAGGATCTCCAGGAGGAGATTCCCCTCTTGCTCGCTGTAGAGGCTTCCCACACTCTTTTCCCTGCTGTATTTGCCATTCAGGACATTGAAGTCCTGCAGAAAAGCTGTTTTTATGGAAACAAAGCCATGGTCTGACCCACTCCTGCTGTTCAGAAGAGATTTCACAGGGACTTTTCCATCACCACTTTGTCATGGTGATGTTGGTGTAATTAGACAAAACTCTCATTCATGAAAGAATAACTTTATTTTTGTTCTCCCAATATTTTTGAGAAGGTCCTTTACACATGCATCAAATGAATCCAGAGTATTTTTTATTAATAAAACAAGATGACTTTTCATGGAACAAGTTGTTAAGTTGTAAATGCCTTACTGTAGGATATTGTATATGCTGAAATTTAGGGGAGCTCCAGGGACGAGAGAAGTTTTGGAGGGTCTGGAAGAGGAGTCCAACATAGAAGAAGCCTCGTGTGATTTTTGTTTTTTATCCCTCTTCTGTGCTCCCACGAGGGAACATTTTGGGACCCAGTGGGACATTTCAGAGAAATCTGGAGTTTGTGCTCCTGCACAGGTGGCCTTTAAGGTGAGGTCAGATGGACAGGCGTGGAAAAAGGGGCCTAAAAGTTTGCAGTGGATCAAGAGCAGAGTTTAGTCTCTCTCCTAACTAGACCTAGTTCTTTAGAAGACCCTAAAAGGATGACTTTACATGTTCACTGTTCTCCATGCTCTGTAGGGCTTCGGGAGCATTACATGGTGAAAAGCAAAGTTATCCTGCCATAGAATTGGGCTTTCTTTTAAATAATTTAAAAATCCTGGATTTTAAAGTTGTGTAGAACTACTTTTCTTGGACATTCTCATGTTTAAACTACCAAAACTAAGCATATCAGCTTTAGTCAGGAGCAAGATAATGTAATTTAGGAATATTTTTGGTTTTATATATTTAGTTCCATTTAAAAGAATATTGTTCTTTTGTTTCTCATAAATCCCCTGGAATCAAAGCTTTTCTCACTGGGTCTTTTAGAGACTTCCATCTCCTTTGGAAATCTGCTTTACCTGACAGCAGTGATGTCCTTCCAAGCAGCTCAGGGCACCTGGTCAGCACGGCAGGACCTCTTGAAAGCATTTTTCCAGCCCTGCAGAAGGAGAAAAATGAACTTAAAGCCTGTGAAGAACCAGCCTGGGATCCAGCAGCCCCTGCCATGTGAGGTACAGGTGGCAGAAATGAAGTTGGAAGTTAATTGTTCTTGCTGCTGAAGGGCCCAGGTTAGTTGCTGTCATTACACTAATTTTTGTAGTGTCTCAGTGACCTTCATATCATATTAACAGTTTTATATTATGTTAGCAAATTGCTTTGCCAGAGCTGCAAGTCTGATTGCATTCTGAAGGTCATTAATATGATATGAAAATATTATTGTATTCTCTCCTTTCATATTTTATTAGCGATATGGAAAGCAATAAAGGAGCTGATTTTTGCTGGGAGGTTCCCCAGGGAAAGATGCTCTACAGCAGTGGTGTCCCACATTGGCTCCTAATCCAATCTCAATGGGAAGTTCAATTTCCTCATCATTAATTATTTAGCTGTATTTAACTGCTGTAAATTCTCAGATTAATTTTTTTAACTGTTGAGTTTGATGACCTCCAAAGACATTGGTATTAACCAGTGCAATATGAAACACAATTGCTTCATGCAAATAGAACAGGAACTTCCACGAGGATTCGTGTGAAGGCGTAAGAATGGCAAATTTAATTTTTCTGCTGCAAGAGTGGAGGTTTATTTTATTGCTACCTTTGGTGCAATTCAGAGGAGGAAGGTGGTGGCAGCTGGGACATTCCCTCAGGGTGAGCAGGACACTTCCAGTGGTCCCCAGGCCAGGGAAAGCTGCTGTACCCCCACAGCTCAGCCTGTGCCCCAAAAATTTCATTTATCAGACAATGAGGAGTGGAAAAGCCCTGACCCGTGTGAGAAATGGGTGAAACTGGTCAGTCACCGAGCAGAGCCATGGGTGAAGGAGGGAACTTTGGGCAGGTTTGGGCTGTTATTTAAGAGCAACGACACCTTGGACTTGCAGAAAAGAGGGTTAGAAACTTTAAAGAGACTTTAATAGAAAAGAAAGGTCATTGCTTGCAAAGACAAATGATTTTTGAGTTAACAATGCTATTTTAGAGTAACTTCAGCCAGAAGGGTGACTTTGGTAAGCAGCAAGTTGAATGCTTTAATAGCTTTAACTCATCCTTAAAATGACATCTAAGAGCACTGTATCAAATGTTACCCACAACAATATTGAATTATGGTATCACAGCGCCCAGGCGTTAGTGCTTTAACATGATTTTGCCAAGCAGAATGTTTAAATGTTTGAATTTCTGCCTTTTCCCTGCCACAAGGTGAGGTTCCTCCAGGTGCATCACCCTCAAGCACACGACGGCCACAGCACAGAGCTCTGCGGATCCCTGGAAACGCTTCCAGAGCAGGTTTGTCATGGATTGGCAGTGGTCAGGGCTGGCAGGAAAGTTGGTCCGGAGGTTCCCACAGCCTGGGGAACATCCCAGAGGATTCCTGCGCGGCGCATCACAAAAGGATGCTATTATTTCACGGGAAGCGGCGCCGAGGGAGGTGAGAGCTGTGCAGCGCTCGGGAGCGGCTGCAGATGGCGATGCTCCACCGAGCGCCGGGCCGTGCCAGCCCGGACCCGGCACCGATCCTGCACCACAGCACCGATCCTGCACCACAGCACCGATCCTGCACCACAGCACCGATCCTGCACCCACAGCACCGATCCTGTACCCACAGCACCGATCCTGCACCCACAGCACCGATCCTGCACCCACAGCACCGATCCTGTACCAATGGCATCGATCCTGTACCCACAGCACCGATCCTGTACCCACAGCGCCCATCCTGTACCCACAGCACCGATCCTGTACCCACAGCACCGATCCTGTACCCACAGCGCCCATCCTGCACCCACAGCACCGAGTCTGCACCCACAGCACCGATCCTGCACCCACAGCACCGAGTCTGCACCCACAGCACCGAGTCTGCACCCACAGCACCGATCCTGCACCCACAGCACCGATCCTGTACCCACAGCGCCCATCCTGCACCCCAACACTGTCCTGCACCCACTATACCCATCCCACACCCCAGCACTGCCCTGTACCCCAGCACCCATCCTGCACGCAGCCCTGCTGAGCAGCTCAGCTCCGATTCAGCACCTCAGCACCGATCCTGAGCACCTTCTCCACGGTGTTCCCCAGCACCCCAAAACGCTGACCCCCACAGCACACCTGCACCCGCCCTGCCCCAGTGCTGCTCGCAGAGGGCTCTGCTCCTCGTGGCTTCTCCAGAGGCTCGGGGGTGGCCGTGGCCCCCATGCCGTGCTGGGGCCAATCCAGTATAACCCTGCTCTCTGGCAGCGGGAAGCCATTCCCTGTGTCCTGTCCCTCCACCCCTTGTCCCTGTCCCTCTCCAGCTCTCCTGGAACCCTTTAGGCACTGCCAGGGCCTCTGAGCTCTCCCTGGAGCCTTCTCCTCTCCAGGTGAGCACCCCCAGCTCTCCCAGCCTGGCCCCAGAGGGGCTCCAGCCCTGGAGCAGCTCCGTGGCCTCTCTGGAGTCACTCCAGCAGCTCCAGGTCCTTGTGCTGTTGCTCCCCAGGGCTGGGGCAGCTCTGCAGGTGGGGTCTCACCTGAGCAGGGCAGATCTTCTCCCTGAGCTGCTGCCCACGCTGGGATGAGCCCAGGCTGTGGCTGGCACTGGTGAGCTCCATGCCCACATATTGTTCCTGGCAGTGCCACCGTGGTGCTGCTGCTTCCCTTCAGGTCATGTCCTCACCTGAGCAGGGCAGGAGATGCCCCAGAGCCACCACCGCCAGGTCATGTCACACAGGGCGTGCCCATGGCCGTAAATACAGAGCTGTAAAACTCCAGGAGAACTGAGGACAAAACAGGCAAACCACACTGGGCCCCAGTAGGACTTTTATTGGCAATAATAAAGTGCTTTGGTGTCTCTTACAGGAGAGAGGAGCGTGTCAAGTGTGATGCTGCTTAACGTCGTCTGAGACAACAGCCTGAGGGTACTGAAGGTAAGACCCTGTGGACTGAGCTGTATTTCATCACAAATAGAGCCCTTTAACCAACAAACTTGTTCTGGGAAAGTTTCCAACTCCGACAATCTCTGGCGTTGTGGGGTGGTGGGATCTCTCATGCTACGAGCATCAAAGGAGTCTCTGGAGATGCTTTAACAGAGGACAGGAGCCTGGGAGGGAGACTTCAAAATCCTGGCAAGGGTACAAATAAAATACACTTTGGTCTTAAATTAATGTAAAATTTTATGAAACTGTCTCTCGGAGATTATTCCCAATGTGGAGTTAAAAAACAAACAAGCAAACAAAAAGCAACAACAACAAAAAAATGCCTGGCTGGTGTCCACAAAGAACAAGTGCTGTGGTTTCTAACCTCTGAATGACATTATCCTCCAGGAGCTGCCGCTTCGGGAAGATTCCACATCACCAGGCTTTATCTGCATCCCTTGTTTTAAAAAAAGGGAGACATCCCAGGTCTCTGAAAAAAAGAGAATTTGTCCCTTGACCTAAACACTGATTTATGCAAAAGCTTTCCTGGGCAAATCCTGCACGTGTCCTGCCAGGGCTGTGTCCACTCTCTGAATGTCGTGGGGCTCCATCAGCTCCAGGCTCATCCCAAATATCCAAGCTCCCCATCCAGGGCCTCCCTGTGGCTGCAGAGCTGGGATGGGATGTGCCCATCCTGGGAGGCAAACAACAAATACAAAGCAAGAGGAGAAAAAAAACCAAAAAAAAAACAAAACAGAAAAAACCCAAACAAATAGAGCACGAGAAGAGAAGGAATTAAAAGAAAAGATAATAATAATAATAATATTAATGACAAATTTTAATTAATAAGTGGCTAATTAATTTTCTAAGCACCATAAAATTGCCATAGCAGCCTAATTGCTTTGCTAGTCTTGCCACCAGGCAGGGAGGAGATGAAGGGTTCTAATCCCCTGGCTTTCCACATGGGAGGTGGCGATGAAGGGGATACTCTGGGGTCTGCAGGAGCAGTGCCACCACATGGGGACCTGGCCCGTGCCACGCCAGGTGCCATTGTCACCTGAGAGCTGCCACCAGGAGGAGCAGGGCTGGGGCAGCTCCGTGGCTCCCAGCAGGGCTACAGGGACACCACCAGGGGTACAAGGATACCACCAGGGGTACAGGGACACCACCAGGGGTACAGGGACAGCACCTTGCAATGGCTTGCAATGAAATTCCAGTTTGCCATGATTCTGGAAAAGCACGGAGATGCCGTGGGATTACTGCAATTGCTTTCATCCTCTCTTTCAAACCCTCTTACTGCCCCTTTTGAAATTGTTTTTGTCTTAGCGCCAGCACGGATTATTGGTTTTAAGCTTCTCACTCTGTAACAACCACGTACTTATAGGAAATCACTTATAGGAACTCGGGCTGTGGAGTTACCAGTTTCCAAAGCCACAGGAGCTCCTTTTGGTGCCCTTCAGAAGAGTCCACAACACCTCTGACTCCCAGGATGTGTTCACCTGGGCTGCCTGGTGCAGGTGTGCACAGTCCTGCCCCTCCTGTCCAGGGCACTGTTCCGGAGGCATCGTGCCCACACTTGAAGTAGTCATTCAGTGAGATTGTTTTTTTCCTGGGCTGTTTTTGCCACCAGTTTTGTGATGAACAATTTGGATTTATCTGCATTGACCCCTCTCGTGTACGGGGTGTGCTTTTAGGAATGATTCCTTTCTTTTCCTAAATGTGGTAACCCGTGACCCCACATCATCATTTGCCATAATCTTATTACTAAATGAGATCTCATCTCATCCCCCAATTTCTGAAGAAAAAAACAATGGCTGGTTTGGGGCTGTGGGTTCTGTGGGGTACAGCACAAATACAATTTGTGCTGCTGACTCTTCTGTCTTTGCATATTTATCTTCCTTCCATTCCTAACAAACTTGTTTTTTCAGCACTTCTTTGTCATAAGGATGATGAGGATTAACTAAATGCATGTAAACATAACCATAAAAAGGGGGAAATTACACTGCATGAGCAAACCTGATACTCTTCCCAGTTCATTAGAATTTAATGAAGAAATACTCAGTGCCCAACAGGGGAATCCTAATTCATTATGTCTTTTGAATTCTCATTAAGCATATGCATGGTGACTACTGGAAACCTGCACCCTTTCAGCTCTGTTGTCCATTACCCTGACTAATAAATAGTCATTATACTTAAATACTGATGAGGAGACTTGAGGAAGTTTTATTCCCGTAATTAATTTTTCCCTGGTTAACTCCTGATGATTTTCCAGTGCTTCTGGTGGTGGCTGAATCAAAATCCTTGCACAGGTGAGGTCAGCGAGAAGCTGCTCTAAAAGTGGTGTGAGGTTGGAGAAGAGGATGGACCACCCCAAGACCTCTCCCACCCACACAGGGCCACGTTGTCCCCACCTCGAGGATATTGCTTTAGGTTTGAGGGGCCCTGCTGCTTTTTTATTGGGGGAAAAGAGTTTTATCCATTTGAATCCCTGGAAGTGTTCAAGGCCAGGTAGGACAGGGCTTGGAGCAGCCTGAGACAGTGGAAAGTGTCCCTGTCCATGGCAGGGGATGGCACTGGGTGGGCTCTAAGGTCCTCCCAAGCCAAACCAATCTGGGATTTTAAATGGTGTTAATTAGTTTGGGCCCAGTACCTGAATGATGGTGGATGTGGTCTGAAGTTTTCCCAGAGCTAATGCTGTGCGCAGTTCTCCACACTCCTGGGTGAAAGCTTTCAAAGGAAGGCTCTGTCAGGAAACACGGAATTACTAAATCCTGACTTATTATGTAGCTTAAGGCAATGTTTAAAAACTGTTTAATCACTCGGAGCTGTATTTTACTCCAGAAGTGGCAAAGGGTTTTTTCGTTCCTGTATCTCTCCCCAGTTATTAATACTTTTTGTCTTTTACCTTTATTACTAACGCTGGCTGATAGCTCTGGAACAAGGAATCTCTGGGGTGTTGGAGCCAAGAAATGTCTGGTTTTATCACAGCTGCTTGCCAGGGGACTTTTTTCTACTGCTCCCTGGAGTTTAGCTTTGGGAGTTTGTGAGGAATGCACAGGAGGCTCTGGTCAGTCAGAGGTGCTCTGGGGGTGCCAGTCCCCCAGAAATCCCCAGCTCGTGATGTCCTGAAGTGGTTCCCTGGTGTAGGACTGGGCTCGGGGTGGGGCAGAGGTTTCTCTGGGTGGGAATGGGGATCCCTGCTGGTTGAGGGGGGTCAGGGACTGAAAAGGAGCCGATAAACTTGAAATTGTAGTCAGAGCGGTGATAAATGACACATCCAGGAGCTACAGCTTCCCTCGAAGGAGGGCTGAGCCATTGCTGGCACTGCCAGCCCCTGGAGGATGAGGGGAGAGGAGAGGAGCACTCACTCGTGCTGCTGTTTACCGAGCTCGGGCTGCCTGTGTGCCATGAGTGGCGCTTGGCACTGCATCAGAGAGGATTGTGAGCGGAGCACAGCAGGACAGGCCATCCCGGCTGCTGCCCGGGGCTGCTCCAGGGGGCACGGAGAGCTCGGGTCTGGCTCCGGCACCGGCGTAGGAGCCTGGGGGGACAGGAGAGTGGGCAGGAGGGGACAGGAGCATCCCGGGCCCCCTGAGACTGGCACAGCTCCTTCCATGTCCATCCATGGAATTATACCTTAAATTAGACCTCAGAACCCTGCCAGTGCCTAAAGGCGCTCCAGGAGAGCTGGAGAGGGACTTTGGACAAGAAATGGAGGGACAGGACACAGGGAATGGCCTCCCGCTGCCAGAGGGCAGGGGTAGGTGGGATACTGGGAAGGAATTTTGATTTTGTCCTTTGCAGGATAACTTGGAGTAATTCGATGTTTTCACAGTGGTGATACCTCCGTCAAACAAAGGGTTCTTCAGTGCTTGTAAAAATCGTCTGTGTCTCTGACCTGAAAGCGACGGGGTTAATTAGGAAGTGGATCCAAAGCAGACTGGAGTTAATGGGTATGTATGGACCAACCCCAGTGGCTTTCCCAAAGCTTCCCAGCAGCCCTGCAGGGATTCAGGTGAGTTCCCTGGTGCTGATGGAGCTCATGCCTCCATGTATTATCCAGATATTCTTCATGGAAAATGTTGTCCAGCCCTGACACAGCTGCCCAGGGCAGGGCTGGAGTGCCCATCCCAGGAGGGATTCAAGAGCTGTGTGGATGTGGCACTTGGGGACATGGTCAGTGGTGGTCTTGGCAGCGCTGGGTTGGTGATTTGCCTGGAGGATCTTAGAGGGCTTTTCCAACCTAAACAATTCTGTGATCCCATATCGCCCTGGGCTGGGTTTCCTTCACCACTCTAAACGATACCCACTTTCCCAAGGCAGGAGAATTCTTGTCAGATTTTTATTGCTTTATATTAGGTTTTATTTTGCTTATAAAAGTGCAAGTGAACGTAGTAAATCTGTATATAAAAATAAACCATATTTGTCGGTGTCTTCTAACCTATGGGCTGCTCTTGACATGCCCAAGGAGCCCAGGCTCCCTCTCATTCTCCCAGGCTTTAGGAATCATTCATTATTTATGTCACTCCAATGACAAATCACCACTATAATGAGGTTTTATCCTTTTAAAACAAAATAACTTTTATTAATTCCTTGATTTAATAATTGAAGCCTTGACTTTTAAAGGGGGGGCAGGTGTTTGTTGTGATTAATAGGACACGTTCCCTGCGTATCACAGAACTTTACTAAATCTTAGTAATGGTGTGGGGGTCAGTGTCACTGTTATTATAGAAATGATAATTATATCTTTGGGAAGCTGTCAGAAAAGTATCTTTTCTAGGAGTCAGCGCAGTGTAAACAGACTGTACAGGCAGGCACTACCCTTTCCGTCAATAGGTAAACAATCTTTGTTAAGCTCATCTTGATAGTCTTATTTTGTTGCCACATTTTAATTACTCATCCTGTCTGTTTATATTCCGCTGCATTTTGCTGAAGATACAAGCTTTAAAAATCATTGGTATTTAGGAAAATCCAAAGCTGGGGTGATGCATGCTCAGGTGCTAATTTATTTACATCAATTAATTTCAGGCCCCTGATGTAAACCAATTAGTATTCAACACTTAATGGAGTCATTATCTGTCAGATTAGCTTTTAGAAATGCTTGTCACTGCTACAGGACCAGGCAGCAGAACTTTGCTAATAAAACTAGCAGAATTAATGGAGTGAACAGCATAGATAATGACTTAATGTGGAACATACAGTATAGAAAAGAGACTGAACAACTGTCTTCAAGAAATTAAGATATCATTGAGCCGGCTACTTTATTCCAAAACTGAGCTCAGATGGGCTCTTTGGAAACATCAAAGGTGTCTGACTAAGCCTTTGCAAAGTTTATTTCATAATAAATAACTTTCACCCTTTGTGCCCTCCCATCCTCCAGCCTGGCTTGCTGTGGCACACCAAGAAATGCTTCCTGCTGTACCTCCCTGCGGTCACGCGGGGCTATTCCTTCCCAAGGATTGGGAATTCCCGCAAGTATCCAGGCTGTGGATCTGTGGCCATCACCTTCCCCAGGTGAGACCTCCTTTGGGGGATGCACTGATCACCTGCAGGGCTGTGGGGATGCAAAATGAATTCTATTTGGACCACAGCATTTTCCCATTGTTTTGTTCTTCCAGGTTAAATTTCCCTTTTTTGGTGTGTTTTGCAATTTCCCATGTGCACTTTGTGGTCAGTCTGGTTATTCTGGAGCCTCGGGGACAGAGTACACCTGGGCTAAAGTAACCCCTTCCTGGAGGGAAATCACAGAGCTTAATTCCTGTTTAGCCTCGAAAAAGATTGTAAATATATCTTAAAATATTGTAATGGTATATTTGCATAGCAGCTCCTGTGGTTTGTGCTGCACTGAGAACTGCAGCTCCGACCTGCAGATGAGTCTGACAGCGCTGATCTCACTGCAGGGACCCTCCTGCACCTTCCCCCTCTCTCATTCCCAATTCAGGGATGAGGAGCTGGTTTGGGGGCCATGGGGCCATCAATGCATTCATAATGGCAGAGGAATTCCTCTACGTAATTCTATCTGTGACTGTATTTGAAGAAAAGTCGCTACAAGTGATTAAGCCACAGTGATGATGTTCATGTTCATGTTTCCTTGTCACAGCACCAAAACTTGAGCCCAACCACAAAATAAGATGGAATAAAGCTGTTATAAAGCTGTGTTATTTACTATTCTTAGTAAAAAATTGTGGTGTCCTGCCAGCTCTCTCCCTGTTCTGCTCACCCGAGCTCTTGTTCTTACTGTTTTAGGTTATGCACCTTCTAGATAACATTGTGGGAGAGTTATCTCCAACTTCAGGGATAATTTCATGTTATACATATATTTTAAGTCTTCTTTAAGTAACTGCATGAACACCTTGTATATCTCCCGTATCCTCATAGAGATGCTGTACACTGATGGCCATTTATGCCTCGTTTACAATTATATTGGTTTTTGCATTGATTCTGGTCGTTCTCCTTGATAGATTTTCACCTTTCCACAGGGTCTCAGTTAATGGCTCAAAATCAACATTTACCTTTGATTTTCAGCATGGCAAGTGACTGCTGAGAGTGACTGTGTGAGAAATAGGTGCCTGTGCACCTCCTCCAGAAAACCCCAAAAACCTTCTCACCTTCCCCAGCTCCTAAGGCTTCCTTCCAGGAGTATCCCAAAGGAGGAGGGAGACCAAGAGTCTTTGAGGGCTTGCAGGAGGTGATGTAGCACTGCACTAACTCCCAATATCGGAAATATTGATGACAGATAGACATGAGCTATCCTGTCCCTGTCATATCCATCCCCATGAAACCACAAACATCTGCTGTCCCCACACCCCTGTGACAGAGGCTTCAGAAATATCGGTATTTGCGGATTTATTTTTCAGCGATCGCAGCAGAAAATCCTCAGCCGTGTGATTTCCTCCTGCAGCCGTTTGTCCATGGCATCCCTGGAGTGGGAGAACTCGGACCCTGAGGAAGGAGGCGTTTGGAAGCAGCCTCAGGAAGGCACAGGCGGTGACAGAGGGACATGTTCCGTGTCTGGGTAAGCAGGGTATTGCTCTGGAGGTGTGGAGGGCTGACAGCCAGAGCATCTCTAGCATCTCTGTGAGCAAAAGAAGCTGATTTTGTGAACTTCTGGCTCAGCAGAACTTCATTTTAATATCTGTAAAGAAATTTCAACCTGGATCAACCTTCCCTACACTCGGATTTCATTGTGAACATTTTTTACAGCTGGTCAGTTTTCTGCTGTTGCAAAGAACAATTAATTTGGGTAACAATAATTCCTGGCTTCAAAGACTATATCCATATGGCTATCAAGGCAGTTTGTAATTCCATAATTGAAATCATAGATGACTGCTGCAGCATCCTCAAAGGGCCTGGGGTTTTTAGGATGTTTTTTGTTTTCCTACTACTTAGCCTTTCTTGTCAGCCTAAACATTTGCTGGTCTTACCTCAAAACTGGCGGTATGACCTCGCTGTGTCCTTTGCAGGGGCACGGTGCGAGGTGCCACGATTCAGATGCTGCTCTGTGGTCCTACCTACTGGAGATGCCCCTTTGAAAGGAGAGGAAATTGCTGTTGGATAACATCGCTCCCTCCATCAAAGCTGGCACTGGCTGGTGCAGATACGTGTTTACATTTTGCTCGGAAAATGTAAACACTAATTAAGCATTAATGTTAATGGGGCCTGGGCCCCCAGCTCTGCTGCTGGCGCTGCCCTGGCTGCTGTCCATCTCACCCCACTCACTATCTGTGTTTCCTGGCAGAAAATAAGGATAATTATTTATTCCTCTCCGAAGAGGGAGGGAAGGGACACCAGGGAGGGTCATGTAAGGACAAAATATTGTGTTACTGGGAATAAAACCAAATCCTATCAGCCTGAGAGAAAGGCAGGAGCGGGTTGTTATCCCAGGTTCCACTGTGGATGTGATCACTCGATATCCTTCCTATGTCCTGTTCTCACTTCCTGCATCCAGACTCGGGCAGTTTGCAGGGAAAACCTCTCCACTTTGCCATGAGGCAGGGGTAGGATGTGTCAGCAGCGAGTGCAGGGCACGGGGAGCAGCATCCAGCCCTGACGTGGTACAGGCAATCCACGTCTCACTTTTAATTCTCTGCATAAAAGACTTTCTCGTTCCCTCTTTCTGCGCCACAGTGGGATGAACTGGTCAGGGAGGTTCCACCACTGCCTGGCCCTGCCGTGGTTGTGGCCGTGGCCACTGCAGGTCTTTGATGGCACATTTTCCATTTTCCCTTTGCTCGGCCCCGGCGAGAGCCAACGGCAGCGCTTCTAATTAGGGAGGGTAATTTCTCCCAAACGGGTCCTCTCCCTTTGTGAGCCCGCGGGTTTGCCAAGAGAATAAAAGCGCCCTGATTGTCCCCTCCTTTCAGCCCTTCCCCTGATGAGGAGTGTTGCTACACCTAATAAATTAAAGGACACAAAGTTAATGAATTTTTCATTTGAACTCACAGCTAGGTATGGATTAGCGAGGCTGACGTTGCTGAAGAGCTCAGAATTAGGAAGGGTCCTACAGGGACATTTTCGTCTTTGCTAAAATCTTTTCATTCACCTTTTCAAGCATTATCTTGCTGGGGAGAAAGAGTTCTTTTCACGCCGTATAGCCCGTGGGGTCTGCTTTTTTTTCCACATAAATGTGATCATTCATTTTGTTTGTCTAATGGATAAAAATAAAGGGCACTGTGAGTGACATTCAGACAGCCTTTCTCCTCAAAGAGAAGGGATTCATACGTTCCTGAGCAGCACTCTGGAGCACACTGAGCATTCATAGGCCCAATTCCTTTAAATTCCAGTTGACACCAGCGGAACGTTGGTTTTCCTCTCGCTTGAGCAGGGCTGGGAGCTGCAGAAAGCTTGGCCTTGTAAATAAAATTGTACCCAATTTACTTAAAAATTAATTGTAAGTTAATAGCAAAGGACCTGGATGATTCAGAATTGCTTTCTGAATATAAATGGCAAAGTTTTGCAGCTGCTTTTAGTGTGCAAACTGATTTCTGGCTCCTGGAGCCAAACCTGCACATGGGACCATTCGGAGAGAAAATGTTGTTTATTTTCCCTGTATTCCCTGCCCAAACTAAACCTTTCCCTGAGAGCTTCTATTTGCCTTCCCTTGCCTTTAGACACTCTGAAAGACTCATTAAAAGAGTGAATCAGGTTTTTGGTTAAAACCAGAAGCTGCTTGAGTGTACAAAAGGCTGGAGGGTGGTGGGACCTCCACGAGGTCACTTCCCTCTTGGGGTCCTCACTCTGGACCGACCCAATGAAGTTCCATTCCCAGTGACCTTTCCCAAACTCCCCCAAATATGTGGCTGAATTAACTTAGAAATAATTTCTAATTAGAACAGAACCAGGTGGGATCTATTCTGATGCTTCAAGACAGGGTGGGGAGGAGGAACAGAAATTCCTGCAAAAATTTAAAAAAAAACCCCAAAAACTGAAAAACCCTTCGAGAAAAACCTATTGCCCATTTCAAGCAGGGGAGATTTCCCCCCTTTATGAATAATTTGGGATCAAAGATCCTGGCACTGGGTTAGGGAAGGGTGAGCGTAAATCTGGCTTTAACTGAGATTCATGTTTCTATTAAAAAGTAATTGCAAGAACGAATCCTGATTGTCTTAATAACTGATATTTATGTCCCTCAAGCAGCAGAATGGGTCCATCATTTTACACACAGCTCTAAAAATAGGATTAGCACTGCTTGTGTGTTTTTCCAATGCTGTTCCTACCCCTGTGCCCCCTAGCCCCTTGTCTTGGATCTCCCAGAGCCCATAAAAGTTGCCTAGAATTCCATTTCCTAACCTGGAAACCACTGTCACCTTCCAGTGTGGGTGAGTAAGAGCTAGAAAATGATCCCAAGCAGGGAAAATTTCATTTCTGGTCTTAGAGACAAGTTTAAAAAACCCCAGCACGGTTGGCGATGAACAATTCCCGTGCCTGTGGACCTGATTGTGTTTGCACCATCTGCCAGTGGGAGTATTTTGAAAACTTTTGGGGGTGGAGGAAGGTTGTTCTACAGGGAAACATTCCTCTAAGGATTTATTCTGTGCAAATCTCGCTGTCAAACACTCCAGAAGCTGATGCCCTTGTTAGCGGTGTTATAACCAAGGTCTCTCCTGCCCTGATGGCAGAGGAGGAGGTTCCCCAGTAGCAGAGCAAAGTGCCAGAAATTAATCAAAATTATTAGTGAGAATTGATTATAAATTATGTTCTCAGAGATTCAGGTTTTTTGCTTACAGAATAGGTTTACCATTTCCTTCTGACTTTTTTTCCCCAATACGAGAAGCAAGTTATTGCAATCTGTTGTTGGGCATCAGCACAGGCTGGGAGTGACATTCCAATGACTGCTTCTCCAGTTACAATATTTCCAAGTGCTGCTGGTTCCCTCTTTTTCAAGGATGACTACTCTTGCTGAGCATCTCTGTGGGATGTTTGCTGATTTTTTTTTTTTTTTTAAGTGAACGTTACTTCTTGGATCAGGCAGAATTTCAGTGTATACATTTGCTTTGTGGCCCTTCCTGATCTGTCCAGGCTGATTTGCAACTCAAACACTAAGAAAATATATTTATGACTTTTTAATGGAACCAAAAGAGATTCCAGAGGAAATATTCAGAGATAGACAACACTTTTGCATCATAAATATGCTGTGTTTCTTCTTATTTCCTCCACTCATTATTACACTTGCAAACAATCCATTGTTGATAATTAATATTAATTCCATCCGCTTAATTGACAGAATTACCAGGGGGTGACGAGATTGGCTTCCCAGTATTAAATAATTTTTACCAATTTGTAGCGCTCAGCTCGCTGCTCTGCTGATTTCCCAGTTGCTTCCTGTCTCCTGCATCTCCAGGCAGACTCGGGGGGAATCGGAGAGGTTCGGAATCCGCGGCTCGGAGCGACACCTTCTCCAGGAGAGCGCCAAGCCCGGGCCTGATCATCCACCCACGGGATCCTCCTGCTGCTGGAGCACCAGGGATTTCCACAAGGTATTGCTTGGGTACATCCCGTGGTGTTCAGCACTGGGAAAAACACACAATTTTTGTGTAATGAGGAGCTTGGCAGCGCTGCCTCCTCAGCTCCTTCTTCGTCGCCTTCATCTACACCAGTGTTTGCTGTGGGAACACAGTCCAGTGATATTTTCATGGTGAAACTCAGCAAAAATTACATGGTCAGCCTGAGTTTTTCTGTTCAAGAGCTCAGAGAGACCCCCCCAACCCAATTTTAAGCAAACAAACAAACAAAACAAAAAACTAAAAACAAACAAACAAAACAACAAAAAACCCCAACCCAAAAAACCCCAAAAAACCCCAACAACAACAACAAAACCCCCGAAAAACAACAAAAAAACCCCAAAACAAAATCCCCAAAATTCGTGTTCTAGAATGCGGACCAAATATTTGGCACAGGGGATGGAGTGAAAGAACTCAACAACTCCTACTTAAGGAATTTATTTTATTTTCTTAAATTAATTGAATTTGTAAAGGCTCTTTTCTGTAATACAAGAATAGTTACTCCTAAAAGGACATTCGGTGATGATTTTACTGCACAGGTGGTTCTGGAGTGCAAAGACCTGCCTTAGCACGACAGACGTTCAGGAACTGCAGCAGCTCAGCAACAGCTACAAAAATTTGCTGTCTGAACTCAGCACTGCCCTTACACACCAAAGCACTCCCCATGCTTCAGCCCACACCCTAATTAATGGTTTTTCCTCTTTTTAAATGTTTTTTCTCACTTTTACCTCCCCTAGGTTGAGCTGTGTTAGAGCTCATCCAGCTGGCTGAAACCCTCCCATCTCTGGGTTGAGCCCTTTTTGGCTCCCCTGTTCCCATCCCTCTCACTCCCCTTTCCTCCTCCCTTGGTTTTGCAGAACAGGAGGAACTTCCCTTGCCCAGGAGGACAATGGGAACTCATCATTGCGGGGCTGGGATGCCCCACAAGGAGCTGCCCTGGGGACACCTGGCCCTATTCAGGAATTCCGGTGTATTCCAACACGGGAGGTAAATGAAACAAGAAACAGCACTGAATTCTCATGATGAGCTTTCAGAGGTTGTGAAACCTGGTGCAACTTTCTTCTTTTAATTTTCTTTTCTTGAGGTTTTTAGTTTTCATAAAGCACTGGGGATGTAAAGTTTGGGATAACTGATTTAACCATGAATGTAAAGTTTGGGATAACTGATTTAACCATGGATGTAAAGTTTGGGTTAAATGATTTAACCATGGATGTAAAGTTTGGGTTAAATGATTTAACCATGGATGTAAAGTTTGGGATAACTGATTTAACCATGGATGTAAAGTTTGGGATAACTGATTTTACCACACACCTTTTCTCACCCATCAGCACAGTTCTTCCTGGGCTCCTCTCCTGTGTCCAGGTATCTCAGTCCCTGCTGGGTACCACATATTAGTTAACATGAAATCATGTATTTCTATTTATCTGATACTAATCCTGGTTTGGTGCCTACACTACATTGTTAATGCTTTGCAACTGATAACATTTTATGTACATATATTTATTTTTTAATACTCTATTACAAAACAAATTAAAAAAGAATGTTAGTGATAGAGCAGGAAATAAAATAAATATCAATGACATCATTATATTTGATATCTTGACTTTACTTTTCATACATTCATAATACCCACCACTTTAATGACCTGTTATTTCCATTGCCAACTACCAGATCAGATGTGATTTTGAAAAAACAGTGCAATTTTCCAGAGTAATTTGTTTGGGGTAATAGTAGGAAATAACACACTTAATGATTTTGCATATTTTATTTTCACAGCTCTTCTTAAACAGGAGTTACCTCAAGTTCAGTCTTCGAGTAGCTCACTGGAGCCCAGGGCTGCTGCTGGTTTGGGAGGTTTTTGTCTCCACACTGAGTTTCTTCATCCTTTAGAGTTGACAGAAAGTTTATTTTCTTGCCAGCAAAATTCAGTGTAAATACAGCAATTTGTGGTGACAATCAGAAGTTTTACAGTGGTGGGATGAGATCTTTGAGGCTGTTCGGATGTTTATAAACTGTCCCTGTTCATGGCACTCCTGAATGCACCATGGGCATTTTAGGATTAGCGGTGAAATTAAGATGTGATATATTTAGGACAGATAAAAAGAAAAGAAATATGTACAATGTTTGATTGGGCTGTAAAGCTCACTGGGAGATGTAAGAGCCAAGGAAGGAGCTCATGGTGGAACTGCAGTGATGCCCCAGCAGCACAGCTCTATGCTGGCAGGCTCCAAAATGGCTCATTTTGTGCATTTCAGCTTAAAACCTCTGAGTTCTGATAACAGACATGTCTAATGTCTGCTTGGGTTTCCTAATTTCTGCAGCTGGTCATGCTGGGGACGGGAGGCTGCTGGCACCTTTGGGTGACATGCTGTGATGTCACTCCGGGCACGCGTCAGCCTTGTCCCCTCCTCCTTTGTGCTGTTTTGATGGAGGGAATGGATGAATCCTGAGCTGGGTTGTGCTGTCATCACAAGCAGTGCCTTCAGAGCAGCACCCCAAACCTGCCTCGTGCTCCGCCGTTTTCCCTTCCCATCCCAATATTTGTTATGGGAACGAGGTCCCCATACTTTTAACGCCTGCTATGGCCTGTGAAAGCCCATAAACATTTAATAGCCCCATAAACATCGACTTTAACCTTTTCGCTGTGCTGTAGCTGGACTGGCCCCACTGCCTGGCGTCCCCCAGGTCACCACTGTGGGCACGAGGGATCAAACAGCACCAATCCCAAACAGGTCAGAGCAGCCCAGTTTATTATCCTCTCCCTTGGAATATATGAGGCGTTACAATTCCCACAGCGCATTTTCCTGGCTTAAGTTGGGGCAAGAGGAAGAAATGGCATGGAATAAATCCCATGGGAAGACAATTGTGGTGATGGGGATGGAAAGAGGCACCCACTGAACTCATCCCTTTTTGCTTTCCTGTGCCCACAAATGTAGGAGCAACTCAGGATGGAGTGTGGATGTGTTTTCCATAGAAAATCAGGAAAAAATACCTCAAAACGTCTCTGCTGAAATAATTGTTTGGTATTCTTTCATTTGATGTGCTTTACATTGTACAAATCAGCAAAAAGTACTTTATAGTCAAGGATGAAGACAGACACAGAGCAGGAAATGCTCCAAGGGAGTTTGACTCTTGAGGACCATCTGGAACTGGTGTGCAGCAGAGGAAATGGGCACAAAGCAAGGCAGAGTTTGGTTCCTAAGCGGAATTTGGGAGGGAGGTTCTGTCAGGGGTGTGAGGGTTGGGAGTCAACACGATGTGAGATGTGCAGGTTGCTGTGCCCCGAATGCCCAACCCCAGGGAGTCAGGCAGAGGGCAGATCACACGGAGGGCAGCCCAGAACCTTTCCTGGCATCTCTTGTGCTCATCTGCATCCCATCCTGGGGTGGCTGGGAGGAACAGGGGCCATGATTTTCCCAGGTCCAGCTGACACAGCTCCAAGTGATGCTTAACCACAAAGGTTCTCCACCACAGTGAACTGAAAACTCAAAAAAAATCAGAATTTGTCATTTTCTCGTGCACCATCCTGAAAAATCTTTGAACTTGGGCTTTGTACTTGAAATCTAATCCTGTTACAAATATCTTACTATGCAACTGCATATTTTTCTGAGCAAACCACTGCCAGCCACATTACCATGTATTCATTTCTGCAGAGATCTTGTTACAAAGGCAGATTTTCTGAGGCTCTACTACAGCTTTACTACACTATGAAGAACATACGAGAGTAAACCCCAGACTATTACATTTTCCATTAAAAACTTATCAAGGCTCTATAACTGGGAGTGTGTTGCATCCTCTCTGTGCTGCAGTTGGGAGAAGTTTGGGCTGAGCAGGGCAGGATTTTGTGTTTATAAAGTGCTGTGTTGGGTGTAGCATCACCTACAGAGATCTTCCCACTCTTTTGAGAAGCAGGATTGTAGAGAAGGATTTGACCCTGCAAAAGCTTTACATGGACAGAATTCCCAGTGCTGAATTGTTTCCTTTGTGAAGAATTTATATCAAAGATAATATAGTTTTAAATCAATAGTCTGAATGTATGCAGTGCTATAATCTTTGTAGATTTGGTAATCCCCCGTGACATTTACAGGGCAGTTTCTGCAAATTCAGAATTCCAGAGCTGAATTAGCATTTCTGAGGTGTAGGAGATCCCCTGTGTCCGTGTGACGCGTGTGGAGCAGCAAAGAATCATAAACTCACGTCTGACAGTGTTTGTATTTAAGCGTTAGCAACTCAATTTCAAGATTTAGGGTGGAAAAAAAGAGGCTGTGGCTGATCTTCTCTGTCTGGAAGTGTTTCCTGGCAGGATTTTGATTTTTTCCCTGTCTCCCCCAGCCGTGTGGAGCCTTGGGAAGCCCGGCACAAGGCCAGCCCTGCTCTGCCCCCGTAACTCACAGAATTTGTGCTGCAGAGTCGGACCCCCAGCACCTGCTGGGCGCCTTTCAAGCTGCTTTAACTGGATCACAAGTTCCCAACTGTAGATAGATGTAACAGAGACTAATCCCATAATCTGGACAGAAGTACAAGCCCTGGATGGGGAGCAGCTCGTGTTACCTCCAGTTGCCCTCTGGTGATGGCAGGGGAGCTCAGACCCTCTCATCTCCCCCAGCCATTTTTTGGTGTGTAAGATCTGATTTGATTTCATTTTGATTTCATTTTTCCTCCCTGAAGTCTGAAGATGAATATGCAAAACAAAACTTCATGCTTCAGCCAAAAAGGAAAACAACTTGGGTTCAGAAATGGCGTTTCTATGCTGGGTAAATATTATTTGTACTCGAGGCGCAGAAACCCAGGACTGGCATCATTTAAAAAAAATAAAATAAAATCCAGTGACGGAATAATGGAGCAGCATTTTGGGTATCTAAATAACACCAGGGGTGAGGAGAGCTGCTGCCCAGCTTTTCACAGTCGCTGTTTGAAATATCCCCATTTTCAAAGCTGTTTCAGCAGCCCCCAGCTCCCTGGCATGGTGCTTTGTGCCAGCAGAACATCGATCAGGAGCTGCCAAGCCCGGAGCCGCCGGTCGATGGCTCTGCAAGCCCAGAGCTCCCAGAAATGAGATTTACCATTGGCTTTTTAACTTCTTGTTGACAGGCCCTCACCAGTGACAGCTCTTCCTCACTCTCCTCTTTCTCTCCCATTCCAAGATTTAATACTGTTTTACCACTCTAATTAAGGACGTGATTCTACAAATATTTACAAGGCGCCGAGGCGCTTGCTGGGAATCGGGAGCCGCGGATCCACCGACAGATCCCATCTCAGGCGTGTGCAAACCATCCCTACTCGCATCCCCACCAAGGAAAATGGGAGTTTCAAATCCTTTTGCTTGTCCTGTTTTCCCAAGTCTTTAAAACCCAACTCAAAATCCACTTGGGGAGAGATTTCCTATACTGCTCTTCTGCATAGAAGTCTGGCTTTCTTTCCACGGCATTGAACCGAAAGTTCTTTACTTTGGCCCTTTCCATCTCTTGCAGTGTTAACAAAAATAGATGCTTATTCCTTTAATAAAGGTTTTGATTTGGAAATTATTTACCATTTAGACTTTGTACGCTCTAATTGCTTTTGATTCTTTGGAATATCTCTAATGCAAAGCAGCTGAAAGACTGAGGTTTAAAAATGGGCTCTTGCACATTTGAAGTAAATTTTATCCTGCAATCAGTCGAAAAGATCTTAACTGCAGCTATCACATATCCTAAATATGTAATTGCTGTGGAGCCTTTCCAGTCTATTGGTTACAGGATGCTGGAAAAAGAGGAAAGTGAGTACAAATGTGGGCCCTGATGTCTGTGGGTATTTTGGGGGGCTATTGAGCAGGATTGGTCACCTGCCTGAAATATTGTATTTTTTTTTTCTAGGTTGGAACTTTGGAATTCAATTGTGCAAAGACTAATTAATAATTCAATTTGCGTCATGAGCTCCCTGGATTGCAGGGAAGCTGCTCTGGTGAGTGAAGGAATTAATTTTGTCTGGATTTTGGGATCAGGGCGTCCACCCCCAGCCCCATGTGCTCCTGGGGGAAGGACTCAGGTTTTAAATGTGCCTCCATCCATGTGTGGATCTGCCCTAAAGTCAGTGGTGGGTTTGGTTCATGGATCCAGCCCAAGAGGACCAGGATGCTCTCATCTGTTCTGCCTGGACCTAGGGAATCAATACTTAAAAACACAGAAAGAAAAACCTCAAAATACTTGATTTTGAGAGATTTTGAAAACACCTTGGTCCAATGTAGTCTAGGTATAGACTGACTGATCTATATTTTGAATGATCTATAATGACCAACATAAAGTGAAATGGCATCTCTGCTTACTTTTAGCAATTTTTTGGTTTCAAGAGAATCCTCTCCTATGTCCTGGCCATCTTTAAAGACCACAGCTTACAAATATTTAAAATTTAATCCGAAGGAAGCCTCTGATTCTTTTTTTTTAGTATAGCATGAAAAGCATGGAACACTGAGCCTCAAAAATTCCTAAAGATGTTTAACACTCCTTAAAATCAAAAAACTGCCATTTATTGTTATCAGAAAAACTCTTGCTTTCAGCCCTTTCTTTAAAGGATTGTGTGAGATATTTACATATCAAATTAATGCGAATGGCTGCTAAGTACACACCAAAATTCTTCCAGCTGGGAGACATGGGTGTGCAAAGGCCAGGCCACTTGGGCTCTCCGGGAGAGTGGAGGGAGAAGCTCCCCTGAGCCCAGAGGCTGCTGAGATGGAGCTTGGTGGTGGGCAGCTTATATAAACCCTGGGTGCGCTCGTTCTGGAGCTGCTTTTTTATAACAAAGCCCAAATTTGGAGTCTCTCATTCTTATGATTCTACCCCGTGCTTCTCTCCACCCCCTCTTGAGTTCTTTTTTTAAAAAAAAAAATCCCTAAATTCAGAAGGTAACTGTGAAGCTGAAGTTTCTCTCCCTGCCCTTGGTTTGGTGGGACTTTAGGATGCTGAGCTCCACCCCATGGGCTCAGCACCCCGAGGCCTCCCCATGCTCACTATGGATGATGGGCAGCAGAGAAGACAACAGTGATCTGTACTTAACATTAGGTGGCACAAAAGAGTTTCCTTTTGCTTGCAGGAACACTGAAATCGATGGGCAATAACCAGCAGAGATTTTCTTTTCTTTAAACGAAATTCTCCCATTTTCTCCAGCTTTCCAGCAGCCTTTGAAGTGCTTCTGTTTATAAACTAACTTGATTTCGTCTTTCATTGCATCTCTTTTGTCTCAACCTAATTTGTTTTAAAAAAAGACATAACCCAGCCCTCGCTGTGGTTGTATTTACAGAGCAGCCAAAGGGCTCTAAAACGGCTAATTTCAGTGAAACGCCTTCTGTCCCTCCTCCAAACCAAGGCTGCCTTTAAGAGCTTTGCCTCTCAGGGCCCTGCATGTTCCGAGGCACCGTGACCACGCAGGGCATGTTTTAACCTGGAGCTTTTCCTCCATGTCCTCCGCTGGGGCTGTTTACAAACCACGGCTCTTTGCTCCTGCTTTGGTCCCCACGCCACATTCATCCTGTTCCTCCTGGAGCTGACTGAAAAAATGGGCTTTTGGGGGTTATATTTCCTTCTCGTGCTGCTGTAATCCTTCTGGAGAGAGCTGGAGGTCGTGGTCCCACCGTGGAGGCAGCCGGGCTTCACTGCCCAGCGCGGGGCAGCCGCAGGCCCGCTGCCCCCAAGGCCGCGGTGCTGCAGCTCACAGAGATTTACCAATGATATAAATCAGTTTTATGGTTCAGAAACAATGCATCGCTCACTGTTCACATCCCAAATCCCTCTTGCTCCCAGGTACAGGAGGGTTGGTGTGCTGGCAGAGCAGTGGGAAGGCGCCTGTCCACTCGTGTGCTGCTGCTGTTATTGAAGACAAGAGCTTCTCAGGATTCCTAAAGGTAATTCCCCCACACACACACTGCTGGCAGAAGGGTTGGGTATTGTTTTCTCCAAGGTTTGGCTTCAGAAAGGGGGAAAAGAAAAAAAATAGAAGGCCCTTTGGCTGGCCATCCCTTGAAGTTTTTGCAGCTTCCCCGCCTCCCCCAGCACCCAGGCGGCTGCCGGGGCCGGAGCTCCCCCGTTTCACCCCGTTCGATGTGATTAAGTGTTATTGTTCCTCCCGCACGCTGCCCTCC
>VZRL01004682.1:471848-503714 GCA_013397895.1 Origma solitaria | reverse complement strand
TGCTCAACGTCCTGGTCTTCTTCACTTGCGGCATTCCTTTCTGCGTGGTGCTTTTCCTCGGTCTTCCTCATACTGGCCAGTTACTCCCAGTATTCTTCTCCTTGCTGCTGGCGGTGCTGAACAGCAGCCTCAACCCTGTGATTTATGTGCTGGTGGGGAGCTGGAAGCGGCGCCGCTTCCAGCACTCCGTCAGAGTTGCTCTGCGGAGAGTGTTTGAGGAGAAAGCTGGGAGTGACGAAGGCAGCCACGGCCCTGGGGACACTGCAGTGGAGGTGACAGTTCTGTAAGGCACTGCTGGACATGGGGCACCTGGAGATGTGGCATCTCAGAGACAACCAGAAGTGTGGGGACATGGGGGCTCCAAGCAGCATAGCCAGGCCCAGCCATGTTTCCCAGCCGCATTCCCTATGGAATGACCCTCATTGGCCAATCCAGAGGGAATGAACTCTGCTGGTGAAGCGAAGATTTCTAAAATGGGCAGAGCAAGAGGTGCTGGGTTGGTGATGGTGGGATTTGGGGTGTAGGGAATAAGAGGGTAAAATTTTAGTGGGGAGGGAGGGGGGAAGGGAGGGACGGAGGGAGGGAGGGAGAAAGGAAGGAAGGAATGGTGCGGAAGGAAGGAAAGAATGGTGCGGAAGGACGGAACGAAGGAAGGAAGGAATGGTGCAGAAGGAAGGAAGGAAGGAGGAAAGGATTGCTTCACACCCTTGGGGACAGGCAAGTGTTAATCGCTCTTGTATTCCTATTTGTAGAACAAGACCCACAACCTGTGCCTGATTGGAGAACAAAAGTATGCCCTGAAAGTCCTGTCGCCCATGGATCTGCCCCAAATCGCAGCCTGCCCTCCATGGAAGTGATTCCCCACATGGCAGGGGGAGCAACCAGCAGTCAGGGCAGCTCTGCTCCCTGCCATGAGATGCTGAGTTATCTCACAGCTCATTGATGCCTGAGGGTCTTGCTCAGGAGGAGCAGGTACAGAGCTGTACCTATGGGTGCTGAGCTGGGAAAAGGAGCTGTAACGAATTGCCTCTACACAAATGCTGTAACTGGGGGGGGAAAAAGTTTGCAAGACATCACTGCTGCATTTTGTCCTTGCTGTGATACTCCTGTGTTTTATCTTGGGTTATAGACCCTCACCTGCCCACACATGACCTGACACTGCAACACTCACTTTCCATATTTATCCTGGCTATGGATGCTGCTGCATGGCTCTGCCTTGTTTGTATTTATCCACAAGCTTTTCTCCACTTACCTGTACAGCAACCACAGAAAGGACCTCGACTGAGATCCTGTTAAATTCATCAAAACAGCCCCAGGCTCCTGTCTGGGAAAGGCCTTTGTAAATATTCCCACAAGACTGAAAAGAAAAAAATAAAATAAAATTACAGGAGTGAAATCACAAATGGAATCAACTCCAGCAAAAAATGGATTTGATTTCCCTGCCTGTTTATTTATAGCAATTTACAGTCTATTGTGGGTATTTAGAAAAGTGCACGGGAGCAGCAGGCACAACTCAATTATAATATTTATAGCTCTGCACAGTTTGCCACTTGATTTGCTAATTGCACTCTCTCGACATCTCTGCACTCCGGTTCCATTTAAAGGTCACCTGGGCTGAGTTACCAACGGCCCCGCTTCCAGGGCAGACCTCAGCTGGATAAAACACAATCCAAGGCCACCAAACCCTCTGCCCTGTGGAGAGCACAGGGATCAGCCCCGGGATCCAGCCTTGGCCTTATCCCAGCACAGGATCCTGAGAAAGCAGGAGAGGTCCCTCCCCATGCGAGTGTGCTGAGAGGGAACAGAGCAGCACAGCCTCGCTCTCAACTGAAGAGGCCAGAATTTGTGAAGTATTTCCTGTGGAATCTAACTCCAGGAGGGAAGGCAAAGGTGGAACAGGGCAGGGAGCCTGTTGGGGTCTTTCTTTCTGAAGAACCTTGTGCAAGTCTGAGAGAAGAAAAGGGAGGAGGAGAAAAAGCTGTTTCGTAGGAAGGCAGGGGTGTGAGGAGAGCGGATGGATCAGAGCAAGCCCAGGTGGATATCTCCTATCCTGCAGGTCCCACCGGGCCCTGAGCACCCCAGAATGGGCGCTGTGGCCGAGGGGCAGCAGTACCTTGTGGTCCATCTGCTCAGAGCAGTTGAACACGTACACCATGATGCCCAGGGCACGGCCCAGGTCCTTGGTGGTCTCCGTCTTGCCGGTGCCAGCAGGGCCCGCGGGGGCCCCGCTCATGGTCAGGTGCAGCGACTGGGTCAGGGTGATGTAACACCTGCATGGGGGGAGGGAACAGGGAGAGGGACTGAGCCTGGGTGCCACGGGTCACCGAGGGGCTGCAAGGACATGGCACTCAGGCAGTGCACTCCAGAGAGCCCTTCACCCTCCTTTGGGATAGCTCTGTGGGAGCATGGCCAAGCTGAAAGTTCTCTTGGGCATTAACAGCCACCTCTGCTCTGCTGTGACGTCTCCAGAGTCACAGAACCACAAAGGTGGAAAAGACCTTTAAGATCAAGGTCAATCATCAAGCCAGCACCATCACCATGTTCACCACTAAGCCATGTCCTCAAGTGCCACATCCATGTGTTTTTTGAGCACCTTCAGGGATGGTGATTCCACCACTGCCTTAGACAGCCTGTGCCAGAATTTGTCAACACTTTCAGTGAAGAAATTTTTTCTAATATCTAATCTAAACTTCCCCTGGTGCAGCTTAAGGCCATTTCCTCTCATCCTGTCCCTCGTTCCCTGGGAGTGGAGCCCAACCCCCTCCTGGCTGCCCTCTCCCCTCAGGGAGTTGTAGAGAGTGAGAAGGTCCTCCCTGAGCCTCCTTTCCTCCAGGAAAGGCCCCCAGCTCCCTCAGCTGCTCCTCAAATCCAAGAGATCCTCATCTTCCCCTGGGGTCTGCCCAACCCCTTCACTGCATGCTGTGCTTTCTTTGGACTGTCACCCTCAGTGACATTGGGCATGTCCAGGATAGCACGAGGAAAGATCAGCTTTTCTGAAAGATCTTCCTCTGGCTTCCCAGTGCTCCTCAGCCCAAAGGATGCTGTTCCCATCACAGTTAAATACCTGCTCTGATGGCCCAGGAAAGACTCCACACAAGGCTGCAGCAGCCCCCAAAGCTTCTCCATCAGGCTGGTGGATCCATGGTGGATCCCTGAGAGGTGCCCACATGTGGGTGCCTGTACCCCCTGCACAAAACACAGAACCCTACAGCCATGGCCAACAAAACCTGATAGTGCACAGGGGCTTGGCTTAGCTGACTAACACGGGTGACCAGAGCCACCTGAGATGCTCATGGCCACTGAAGTGTCACATGGAGAGGAAAGATATGACAAGGGACCCACAGGAGACTTGCACACATCTGGATGGGCAGCTGGAAGCCACGTGAGACAACTGAGAACATCTCACACCATCGTCTGTGCCCCTGCTGGGATGGGTGACCCAATGGCAGATGTGTCCTTCAGGACAAAATGAAAGCCCTGGAACTCCCCAACTCTGTGGGGTGTGGGCACCTCGTGCCCAGGCAGGCACCCACCATGGGCATCCTTATCTGGGAGCTGCATCCCAGCCTCGGATCTGAGGCACAGACACCCCAGAGGGCCACACTGTGAAATCCCAAACCGAGCAAGAGTTGGAGCTCTGCCACCCATCTGCTGTGACTCAGGGGAAAACAAGAGGGACGTGGGCATCCCAAGGAAACCCCTCTTGGTCTGGCAGCTCTATCCCCAGCTGCCTGGCACAGCCCAGCTGTGAGGGAGCTCCCCAGGGACTCACCTGTCGGTCAGGGGGGTGATCACGAGCCGAGGGGTGTTGCCCAGGTATTCGTAGGAGTACAGGAACTGGGCATCACAGATGTTGGCAAAGCAGTGCCGCTCCTCGTCCGACCAGCGGTGCCGGAGCTGTGACAGCCACAGGAATGCCTGGGCATTGTCCACCTGCAATGTGCCACCAGCACCGTCACGGGAGGGCAAGGGCTGCCAGGAACACACAGCTCGGGGACCTGAGGGGTCTGCGGGACAGTTGTCACCAGCTACGGAATGGTCACTGCAAGGGCAGGGGGTGGAGGAGTGGCACCTCCCCATCTCCCAGAGGATGAGCCCAAATGAGCCAGAAATCTGTGTTCAGCCTGGCTGCCCCCCAGAAACAGGTGAGGGTAAAGCCACAACACAGCACACGCAGGGCACCTCCCCAACCACCTGCAGGGCAGGATGTGACATGGTGTCAAGGACAGAGTGATTAGAGGGAGCCCCTCTGCTCTGGAGCCAGGCTGGGAGAGCTGGGGGTGTTCACCTGGACAAGAGAAGGTCCCAAGGTGACCTCAGAGCCCCTGCCAGTACCTAAAGGGGCTCCAGGAGAGCTGCAGAGGGACTGGGAACAAGGCTCTGGAATGACAAGACAAGGGGGAATGGCTTCCCACTGCTAGAGGGCAGGGTTAGATGGGATAGTGGGAAGAAATTGTTCCCTGGGAGGGTGGGAGGCCCTGGCACAGGTGCCCAGGGAAGCTGTGGCTGCCCCTGGATCCCTGGCAGTGTCCAAGGCCAGGCTGGACACTGGGGCTTGGAGCAGCCTGGGATAGTGCAAGGTGTCCCTGCCCATGGCAAGGGGGGTTGGAATGGAAGAGCTTTGAGGTCCTTTCCAACCCAAACCATTCTGTCAGTATAGGATGACAGAATACAGGGTATAGGGTAGTGGTGTGGGAGAGGGGTGACAGAAAAGGGAGTCCCAAAGGACTCCCTGTGGCCCCAGTCAGAGCAAGAAAGCAACAGAAAGAAAAGCCCAAATGCTTTTCCTTCTGGCCATGTGTTCCCTGCTGAGCCAGGCAGTGATCCCAGTGCCTGTGCCTGGTCTGTCACTGTCATCTCCCTTCAATGCCCAGCATGGCCCACACTGAGCTGTGAACACCAACCTTCTGTGCAATCATCTTTGCCACCACATCCCGAGCATGCACGTCGATGGTGCAGATGGTCATGATCTTCTGCCTGTCGCCCTTGGAGAGCTGCCCGAGCAGCATCGTCACCAGGGTGTTCAGCTGGGCCACTTGCTTCTTGTGGTACTCCCTCATGGCCTTCTCGTAGCCTTCCTTCATCCTGGAGAAGGCCATCCCCACCTCAGCTGTCCACCAGATCTGCGTGCAGCAAAGAGCCACCTGGGGAAACAGATTGGCTCAGGGGCAGGGAAGCACCAGGGCTTCCTTACATTTGGGAATGCCTGATCCACGGGGAGATCATGGATGAAACATCCCTGACATGGAATTAGGTATTTTGTGCATTACAAAACACAGTGTCGCAGCAGGCAGGAGAGCAGGGATCTGCCCTGTGATATCCGCTGAAATCCCATCCCAGACACGTTTAGCAGCTGCCCATCAGTAAATGAGCCCCTTACCCATGTCTGACCACACTGGAGACCACGAGGCTGCCAGAGGGGCATCCAAGAGGCTCTTCCTTCTCATCAGGTCTCACCAATTTGTTCTCTCACCTCTCTGGGTGTAAGGGCTTCCTGTGACCCCTGGGGTGTGGCAGCAGCCACTGCCCACATCCCCAGCCTGGAGTTCCAGCCGGAGTATGGAGCTCAGCCTGGGAATCCATCAGGAGATTGCCAGAAGAAAGGAGAACTCTCCCCTCCTCCCTCCTGGACAGCACAGCCAGAAATGTCCCCATGCACAGCCAGAGTCCCCAGGGAAGCAGGGAAGGGCAGGGTGGCAGGGGCAGCCCAGGTGCCCCCGGGAGCAGGGACAGTACCTGGGCAGGGTGGTCAAAGAGCCACAGGTCCCTTGGCTTGTCCTCGTACGCTGCCACGGCCGCCGTCATCCCATCCCTCACCGTGGCCCTCATGGTGTCCAGCAGGCGATTGAGCCACACCTCGACCTGCAGAAGGGATTCAGTCCTGGGAACACTCCTGCTCCTCATCACAATGAGGGATGGCAGAGTGGGACAAGCAGCTCAGCTCTCCAGTCCAACCAGCCTCCTCCAAACTGGGGGACTGAGCCTTTTCTGGTCCTGCGGGATCAACATCTCTATCCAGACAGCAGGGCAGGTTTTGGTGGAACTCCAGCTATGGGATGAACCAAATTGAACTCCGCTGAGGTGCAATTTAGTTCAGCGTGTGTCAGCTCCAGGCCATGACAGAGTCACCTGTGGGACCTGAGCACAATCTGCCAGCAGCAAGAGCATGCTGGAAACACAATTCCTGCTGAATTTAATATTTCACAGGCAAAGTCCTCACTGAGAGGAGAGTTTAAATGCCAAGTGCCATCACTGGGGAGCTCAGAGCTGGTATTAGCTATTTTAGCTTCCTATAATAGTCCATGGAGAAAAGTGCAGCTACAGGGAAAGAAAAGCTGAGCAGTAATTTGATTCTTAAATTTTGTACTTCAACTCATCCTATGAAAGAAAGAAGATTGGGAAAACTGGAAAAAACCCTTGTCTTTCCAAAGGTACCTGTGTAGAGGTACTATGAAATAACTTCATCTATTTTCAATCTGCATCTACTCCCCAACTGGGAGGGTAAAAATAACCTTCAAAATGTCTTTCAATAATTAAAATTTAAAAACCTAATAATGAAAAGGCCACAGTCCTTCCTCACACCATGGGCTGTGAGGACCCATCCAGAGGAGGACTAGAGCTGTGGTGTAAGCAAGGATCAAGTTCCACACCACCTCTTCCAGTTTTTCTCATAAAGGCAGTGCAGTGAAGCTCTACGAGATCTTGGCCAGGGATGTCCACCCAAGGGCTGGGAGAGCAGGTTCCAGGGAGCAGTTTGGATAGACAAGGTCCTTCCTCTCACCTGCCCGCTGCAGTCACAGGGTTCACTGAACTGGACATATTCCTCCTCTCTGCTGTACATTCCCAGGCCAACCTTAGTTGTCTCTTGCTCAGAGTCTGCCTGGAATTTCAGCTTGGCCAAGTTGTCAAAGAGTTTGGAAAGGTGACGCTGCACCTGCAAAAAGGATTGTATGCACTAAGTGATGGAGACAGAACAGAGACCAGCAAAGGTGTGACAGGCACAGTCCTGCTCACAAAACATGACTTGGACATCTTGGCAGCACCACATCCTCTCAGTCATTGCCAGGATGCTGCCAACACAAGCCTCTTGCTGTCCTTCTCAGTATTTCCACCTACTTGTACCTCATTTAGAACACAGACAAACCCTAACAAATCCTGAAATCTCCCACACAGGGCAAAAGCACAGAAACCATCCCAACACTGCATGGCCCCCTAGTCCCAATTTCCCTGCATGTAGTGCTGAGAGGTCTCCAGCCACTGCTCCACCTTGGCCTGTTCTCAGAATTGGGGAGCTTTCCTCACTAGGAACCTTTCTGGCTTATCCCTCCTAGAAATCAATTTTGTGCCAAAGAAAAGTCCTAAATTTTCCTCCATGGAGAAGCCAGATCTTTATTTCCATCTGAGACCCAGGATAAACAGCTCTAGAACCCAGACAAAACCCCCATCTTCACCAAAAGTACTTTTCCAGAAGGAGCAGAATGATTCAGTCCTGTCCCGTTCCCACCTGGCTGGGTTTGCAAAGCCCAAGGGGAGACACTGGCACAGCTCCTGCCTGGCATCCCAAAGGGCCACTGTGTCCTGGGGGGCATCAGGCCCAGCATTGCTGGCCAGGGGAGGGAGGGGATTGTCCTGCTCTGCTCTGGGCTGGAGCAGCCTCACCCCAGTGCTGGGGCACTTTGGGCACCACCATTTTTAAAAGACATTAAACCATTAGAGAGTGTCCAGAGGAGGGACATGAAGATGGTGAAGGGCCTTGAGGGGCCATATGAGGAGCAGCTGAGGGCACTTGGCTTGTTCAGAGGAGCAGATCAGACTGAGCTCAGAGCTCCCCAGGGGCTGCAGCTCCTCCCGAGGGCAGCTCCGATCTCTGCTCTGGGACAGGGAGAGGNGAAGGAGGGACCCGGGGATGGGGAAGGGTCTGGAGGGGCCCATGAGGAGCAGCTGAGGGCACAGGGATTGCTCAGCTGGAGCAGAGTGAGCTCAGAGCTCCCCAGGGGCTGCAGCTCCTCCCGAGGGCAGCTCCGATCTCTGCTCTGGGACAGGGAGAGGGACATGGAGTGGGACAGGGAACAGCTGGAGCTGTGCCAGGGCAGGCCAGGCTGGAGATCAGAGAAAGGCTCTTCCCCCAGAGGGTGCTGGGCACTGCCCAGGCTCCCCAGGGAATGGGCACAGCCCCGAGGCTGCCACAGCTCCAGGAGCGTTTGGACAGCACTGCCAGGGATGCACAGGGTGGGATTGTTGGGGTGTCTGTGCAGGGCCAGCAGCTGCGCTGGATGATCCTGTGGGTCCTTTCCAGCTCAGGATATCCTATGATCCTATGGCTTGTCTGTCCAGTTTTCACTCCCTGTCCCACAGGGGATTCCAACCCCTCCTCACCAGCGGTCCCACGGGTGGCCACAGCTCATCAACTTCTTACCTGCTCAAGCAGGGCCAAATTCCAGGAGGTGCCAAGTGGATCAAGAAGCAATGGACACCCAGCTTCCCCACCAGGATAAGCACATCTCCTTTCAGATCTTACATAAACCATGGAATCCTGTTCTCACAGCTGTAAGTGGACAGCTCAGCAATCCCCACTGTCCACTCCCAGCCTCTGGCCACTCTGCCTGGCCTTGGCTGTGCTCCAGCACTCGATACAGTTCTGCCACCAGAGCCCAGAATGCACCTGAGTCTGCACCAGTTCGATATCCAGTTCAAGTGGATAATATCATTGTCTATTTAATCCTCCTTTAGGAATTATCAGGCTTTGAAACTACAGTGGAAAGGCTGAGAGCGTATCCGTGTGTGATCCTGCCTGACATTTACTTTGATTTTACTGCAAATAGTTTTGAATAACAGAAAGCACCAGGAATTTCTCCTTACTCCATGGAGCATTTCAACACAGCAGCTTTTCTCTGCTTCCTGTGTTTTCTTCCTCTCTCTCCATTTTAAGCATCAATCAGCTGTGTATTTACGACACTCTGTGGGCTGAAATCACCCAGCAGCAGCAAACAGAACCAAGCAGAGTTAAAGGTTAGTGGCAACAAGAGCATTTCCAAGCCTGCCCCATTCACGTGCTCACATGAACACTGAAAATGAGGAAAAGCTTAAAAAGGTGAGAATAAAAAGGTGGAGTAAGAAATTGATTGCTCACCCAACAGTCTCCATTTGCTGTGAACATGGTGATTTGGTTTACATACCAAAGGGTGCCTCCCAAACCAGGCTGGTCAAGGCATGGCATTGCCAGGCAAAGCGGCTGAGGTTTCCTGACAGCAGCTCCAGAAGCACGAGGACCCAGCCCACCACTGCCATGATCCATAGGGAAATGCACCTGCAGGGCTGAATCCTCTGAACTCAGCCCATGGGGGATAGAGGGGTCTGATCCCTGGGAATGGGAACAAGGGCACTGTGAAGCCATTTCTCACACCAGGAAGGTGACTGCCAGCTCCTCCCCGGGATGATCCAGCAGTTTTCCAAGTGAGCAGCAGGAATGGTGTATTTGGGGGGATTCTCACACCATCCCAGATTCCCAGAGCAGGGTCAGACCCCAGCCTGGCCCCAGCCCATAGTCCCTGTCTGACCGCCAGCTGCTCACCTCCTGCAGGCTCTGCTCTTCCCTGCCCTACAATGAGGACATCCCAAGGGCTTTGCACAGGCGGAGGAAGAAGCACTTACTGGCAAATGCCTCTTCTGCCTTAAAAAAGGGCCCTCTACAAGCCACCAGTGGCCAACACTTCCGCACTGGAATGACCAGTCTGTGGCTCATTCAGCATCAGGTGTTGTTTGGTGGCATCCCGGGTTGGAATCCAAGGTCAGCAACAAATTTTGGATGAGATCCTGGAGAAAGCCAGTTTCCTGCAACCTCACTGTATCCCAGCAGAAACAATCCCACTGTTTTCATGGCACTAAATACACGGAGGTGCTCTCTGAACCTGCCACCACCAGGGTTAGATCAGACAACACCCAGTGCAGTGCTGCCTGTCAGCGATGACAGATGAAGATCAGCTGTGAAAGAGTTATTAATCCACATAGGGTGGGAGAAAACCACCCAGAAATGACCCTAAGAAGAGTCTCAGGACAACAGCTTCCACTGTGACCTTGCTAACAGCTGGAAAATGCAAAAGTGATGCAGTACAAGCCTTACCAGATGTGGGTTGGTGCCGTTGGAAAGAATATCCAGTAAATCTGCAGAAGAAATGAAGTAAAATCTGGGAAAGGCCAACCTTTTCATGTCCAAATATTCGGCCAAAGCCTTCTCACACAGAGACAATCTGGGGAGACAAAACAGAGCCCAGGATAGGTGGGTAAATACTCTGTCATGCTTCATGCCGCCCTTTGGCAGATTGTCCCCACCATGCGGAAATGCCAGGCATGAGCTGAGCCTGCAGGCTGGGCCCTCAAACATCCATGAATAGATCCACAAAGCACAAGGTAACTCACAGCTCACTCTCTACTCCAGGGGTCAAACACCCAAGAGTCAGGGCAGCCTCATAAAAAAGCAGAAACACAAGTGGAAGAAGAGGTTGGAAAGGTTTGCAGTCTGACCTACTGTTTTAGACAAGCTCATAGCTGCCACAGGTGGTGGCATCCACTGGGATGAACATTTCCAGAACTGCTTTTATTCTAATGAGCCACATTTTAAAGTCTGATTCCAACCAACTCAGCTTTTTGTGTTTGCAAAGCATGAAAGGAAACTTGTTTGCTCCGATCTAAAATGAATCTTGCAGTGTTCACATGCTAAACTGCTGCTGAGCTTACAAAGTTCCTAAATAACATTCTCTGTGAGGAACATCGGCCTTGTTCGATTGAAAATAAAATCAAATCTTTATTTGAAATGGAGAGCTGCTACTGACACAACAGCTTAACATGAACTTTGAAGTGTTTTTCAGGCAGATTCATGTGCTAAGTGAGAAGTGTCTCCATCTCAGGACACTCAGGTCTGTCTCCAGGAGCTGTGTTATGCCTTGTGTCAAGGATACACAGGGATAATTTTGTAAATTAAAGAAAATGGGCTCAGCTCTGCTGCAGATTTCACAGAATCACAGAACGATTTGGGTTGGAAGTGATCTTGAAGCCCCTCCTGTCCCACCACTGCCATGGCAGGGACACCTCCCACTGTCCCACGCTGCTCCAAGCCCCAATGTCCAGCCTGGCCTTGGGCACTGCCAGGGATCCAGGGGCAGCCACAGCTGCTCTGGGCACCTGTGCCAGGGCCTGCCCACCCTCACAGGGAACAATTACTTCCCAATATCCCATCTAAAGGTAGCTCTGCTCACAGCGCTCTACAGCTGTTTCAGACATTGTATTTGGGGTGGCAGTGAGGCCATGGACTGCTGAGCCCAGCTGAATGCCTGGCCCTGAACAATGTGTACCAATTCAGGATGAGACTGTGCCACACTCCACTCAGGGGCCTCAGGGTGGTGGGTCACAAATACAAGGACTCGAGAAGGATCAAAAGAGCTGTGATTTGTGACTGCGGAGGATGCACAGCCTCAGAAAAAGCCTTGGAGCACAGGTTCAACCAACTTCTTATGGTTGATTCCAGTCTCTGACAAAATCCTGGGACTGATGCTCTACCAACCTGCTCTGGATGTCCTCCAGTTGATGGGACAGACCTGGTTTATTGGTGGCCTCAACTACATTTGGGGTTTTCTGAACGTCATAGGCCAGCTCTTTAAAATCCACATCAATCCCTTCAAAGCGTTTAGAGTCCTACAAAGGGACACAAAGGACACAGTCACAGGAAAGCTCTAATTGTGTGCTGAAAGACCCCAGCCTTTGAGAGCTCTTTGTGGTGGGGGGAAAGTCCTTCTGCAGAGAGCCTTCTGCCCAGTGCAGAGGGTCCCCAAGGGCTCTCCCACCCTCATACCCAGAACAAGTCTCCAGGTTGGACAGCCCCAGCTCTCCCAGCCAGGCTGGGATGTGCACCCCATTTCCTGTCAGCACATCCTCCCCAGCCCTGGGTGCATCCTGAGGAGGATCAGCCTCCGGAGGGTCTGAGCTTCCTCCCTCCTGCTGGGGAAGGGGAGAGGCTGCTGACCTGTGGCCAGGAGGTGTTGGGGTGCCCTGCTGGATGCAGATTAAATCATGGTGTGGTTTCCGACCCACCAGTGGCTGCTGGAGGTGACACCGTGCTGGCACAGGGGACAGTGCCCAGCGCTCTGGGGAGCAGCACTCACACCCAGCCCAGACAGCCAGGTGTGCCCAGGGCTCACCACAGCACCCAGGGGGAAGGATGGGCACAGGAGGGACACTGTCCACCCTCCCTGGGGCCAGGCCCCCCAGTGCTATCAGTGACACTGCCCAGGGACAGGGACAGCAGGGACACTGCAGCTGCAGTTCCCTCACCAGTGAAAGGCACACTCCTCCTCAGCAGGGCTGTGTATCTGGAAGGACACTGGGAGCCAGGCCGAAGGCACCCTGAGGAGGTGCCCAGAGCAACTCTGCTCCATTTCCCAGAGCAGGAGTGGGAGAAGAGCTGCCCTCCCCCAGCACCAGGGTGGAAGGCCGGGAAGGAGACACTGCCAAAGCTGCCTGAGCCAGCTCTGTTTGAAGATTTGCAGTGCCTGAGTAATTATCTGAGTCCTCTCCCCTCCGAGGGAAAAGGGAACACGCCTGCAGCACTGAAGGAAGGCAGCAGCTCCTGCTCTGCCCCCGGGAGCTCTGTGTTTGCCGTGCAGTGGAAGGGAGAAGATCAGCCCCTCAGCATGGCTCGAGCACAGCCTGGGGTACAAAAACATCCCGGGACAGCACTGGAGGAACAACCACAGTGCCGAGGGAGCCTCCAGAGAAGTGAGGCAGCAGAAGAAAAGCCCTGCTTTGGGGAATTTGGCACTATAGATAACCCCATTTAACAATGGAGGCTCTTCTTTAGCACTTTCCAAAGAGGAAGCACAGGATTTGGGGTTGCACACCTGGGGGAGCTGTGCCCGGATATCTTCTGAGCCGATGAAAATGCTCTCCAGGTGAGACCATGTGCGTTGCACTTCGAACCAGAGGGAGATGACAGAGTCAGCGGTGGAGAGCTTCCTCTGCCAGGCAGACACCTCCTCCAGGAAGAAAGCAATGTATTTGGATGACATCAAATTCTGCAGCTGCACCTGATTGTCTTCTAAAGTTTCAATGAGCTCCTCATCTGACTTCAGCAAGGGGATGTTGGTGCGGGGGTGAGGCTCATACTGGAACTCCCTGGAGCTCCAGGTCATCCTCAGCTCCTTCAGCACCTTCTCCATGCTCATTTCTCGCACTGCTTTGTCCACAATGCCGTGGACCTCCCCCTCAAATTTGTGCAGGTTGAGCTTGAGGAGGTCAGCCAGGGTGGTGTCCGAGTCCATCACAAACCTCACACCTGTCACCTGCATCAGCTGGTTCCAGTGCCTTTCCCTGATGGCAGGATTTTGAAGCTCTGCCACAGCCTTCAGGGCTGTCAGCATGTTCTTCACCTTGCTGTCCAGCCCACTGAAAGCGTCCCACCCCCTCATCTCCTTATCCAAATTCCGAATTTCTCTTGCAAACTTTTTGCACTCCAGATCCATGTTTTCCACATTAATATCCACCCACTTGGTGGTCTGCCAGTCATCGAGGCTGGTGTTCACCAGGGAGATCATATCCCAGAGCTCTTTGAGAAGACACAGCTCCTTCCTGCACTGCTTCAGTTGTTTATACTCTGGCACCATGACTTCAAACAGACCAGCTGATTCGTAAATCGAGGTCATGGCTGACTCCATCTGTTTAATCTCCATGTGCTTTGCATCCAGAAGTTGATAAGGCTTTTCGGTGTCAAACCTAGAAATAAATGTTTATTCTCCATAAGTGATATTGAAACAACTTCTGAAGAATCCATAAAACAAACAGTGCCTCTGAGAGCCACGGGAGAGATGGAAGGTCTCTACTACAGCTTGATGGCAGAGCCACGTGGCACTGCTGGCACCACCTTAAAGCAGCACCGGGTGCTCAGCACCCAAACCCAACCTCTTCCAGGGACACAGCACCCCACACACAAGAGGCTGTGAGCAGCAGGAGACCTGTGGATCCCCAGGGCATGCAGGGATGAGCCCTTAAGGCTTTTTTCTCTCCAGGGTCATGCAATGCTGTGAGAGGAACAAGAGGGAGATGTCTTTACAAACAAACTGAGGCCTGCAGGTAGATAAGGCCAGATACTGATAGGGGAAAGAAGCAATGGGAGGAACCATAAATTCCATAGGAATTTCATTAATTGATGCAGACTGTGACTCACCCAAGGATGTGTTAAATCCCTGGACTTAGAGAAAAAGAACAGAGACACAAAGAAAACAAAGGTGGGAGGGAATGTACATTAGAAGGGGGTCTGTATTAGGCAATTTGGAAAGTCTGTACCTCTCTAGTACCTCAGCCAATGGGGAAAGAGAGAGGGAAATGTGGCCAGGAAATTAGGATAAAAAGATGTTGTGTCCTCTATCAGTCTGAGAGACCCCCATGGGAAATGCACATGACCTCTCCCTTTATTCATTAATAAAGTTACAGGACTCCTCTGTCTCCTTTTTGGAGATAAACCTCTGTGGATTCATTTTGCTGACGGCTGGAACCTGTGGGTACCTGAAGGGAGCTTCTCTCCTGAAGCGCTCCCTGAGCTGGAGCTGTTGGGCATCGAAGGTGGCGCAGCTCTGGCGCAGGGCTGTCACCTCGCTGGCCTGCAGAGGGGCCACCTGCTGCTTCACGGCCAGCGCCAGCTTCTTCACCTGGCTCCACTTCTCCGGCAGCTCCTGCGGGCACAACGGCACTGCTGGGAGGCAGGATGGGCTGTGCGGGGTGAGATCTGCTCATGGGTAACCACAGAATGGGAAAAGCAACAGATCCCAGGTCTAACACAGCAAGGGAGTTTGGTTGGGATGCCTCAAGTTGTGCCTGGGGAGGTTTAGATTGGATTTTAGAAAAAAAGTTCACAGGAAGGGCTGTAAAGTATTGGAAGAGACTGCCCAGAGCAGCAGTGGAGTCACCATTCCTGAAAGGGTTCAAAAACACGTGGGTGTGGCACCTGGGACATGGTTTAGGGGTGAACGTGGTGGTGGTGCTGAGTGCGTGGTGAGATTTTAAGATCCTTGGAACCTTGACAATTCTGTGATTGCCAAGGGCTCTGCTGTCCCTAAGTTCTCTCTTCTCCATGTACTGTGCAATCCCACAGGAAAGACGTCGAGTTTCTTTCCATCCCAGTTCATATTCTTGAGGAGATTAATGGAGACCCACCAGCCCCATGGGAAGAAGGGAAATAGCTGGAGGCAGCTCTGAGGCAGCAGGAATGGCCAGGGCAGGGCCAGCCCCTCCTGAGGGGGCTCTTCTGGTCCTTTTTATTACAGTCTCAATAGAAATTGCTCTCCATGACCACAGTAGGGCACACATGGAACTGCTTCCTTCCTTTCCTACCAACCAGCAGCTCCAGCCCATCCTTCTCCACAGCCGTGGAGGGAGAGGTGCCTAAAGGAACCTCTGGCTTTCCACCCTGTACAGGAGGGAATGAATCATTCACACACAAGTGTTGCCAGAAAGAACAACTCTTTTGCTACCTCCTACATCTGGATGGCTGCTCGACATCCTCATTTCTTCTATCAGGAAAATAAATGAGTTATTTAAAGGTATTTGCACAAGCAGGCACACACCAGCAGCTCCTGAGCAGGGAGCTTAGTGGAGCTGGGTTCCCCACAGGACTGGGCTTTCTGGTGGGTGAAGACTAGAGCAGCCATACAATGCAACTTTCCTGGTTTCCAGGGAGTCTGTAGGATCCTGGATATCTTTAGGACCCTGAACTATTCCAGAACTGGTGACTGACCACCCATGGATCACAGCTGCACAAGCAGAAAATCCAGAGATTGCTAAATGCCCCTGAGCTCCACCTGAGCCTGCAGCAGAGAATGAGAGCCCCTGCTCCACAGGAACTCCTCACCAGCAGATCCTGCTTTATCCCTGTGTCCTGCACAAACCCCTTTGCCCACAGCACCGCAGGGCACCCAGCAGAGGGTACCCACACTTGTACCCCCTTGGCTGCTGGCAGTGCTTCTGGGCACCTCACAATCTCTTGGAACCTTCATCTCATGGTCCCCTTGCAGAAATGAGGAATTCCCAAAAGAAAACCGACTCATGACAGCCAGATGAGGGAAGGTGCCAAAATACTTTCATAACCTGCTCCCAGTGATGTTCTCTGGGTAAAGCAGCTCTGGTGGTCTGACCCAGCAGAGGACTGAAGTCCTGTGAGAAGGCAGCTCCTCTGCCAACATTATCCTTCCCATCTCCATAGCTGCCAAGAACTAGCTTATTGAAAAATAATTATAATTCAACCTAATTAACAGATGGATTTGAAAATGCATTAATTTTTTTCAAGAGTAATCGCTGGGAGTTGGAGCAGGCAATTCTATGTTTTTCATACATAACAAAAGGCTTAATCTCTGCTTTAAAAGAAAAATCTCAATATAACTCCAAAATTTAGAGCTACTAAGACACATCCTGCAATAGCAAAATACTACCCACTGAGGCCCTCTAATGACAGGGAGCAGGGCCTGGAATATCCCAGGGATGCTCCTCCACTCCTGCTCCCTTTGCCTTCTGCTCCTGGGTAAAGTGCTGTGCCCACCTCCAGTCCTCACCCACCTCCAGCTGCTGGTGGACTTCCTCGGGCAGCTGCTGCTCATAGGCCCTCAGCAGCTCAATGGTTTCCTTCAGGGGCTCAAACATGGCATCAGTGGCACTGTGACGCTCCTTCACAGCCAGCAGGTGACCCATGACCTCCACCAAGCCACCATAGTCACCCTTCTCCACCTTTCTGCTCAAGCCTTTCTCGGCAGTTTGGATGAACTCGTCCAGGTCAGCCAAGCTGTAGGGCACAAAGCAGGGAGGCACAGGGTGAGAGCAGCTCCTCTGCAATTAATATCGAGCCTGACAACTGCAATTCATGCTCAAAGGATTCCCTGGGTGTGGTATGGCTTCCTTCAAGGAACAGAAGGACAGGTTGGGACTTCTCAAGTTGGATTCAGGGTACCTGAACAGAGTGTAACAGACAGTGAGCTCAGGAGGGCACTGGAGGGGCTGTCCTTGAGAGGTCAGTTTTTACTGGGAGGGTGTGAGGCCCTGGCACAGGTGCCCAGAGCAGCTGTGGCTGCCCCTGGATCCCTGGCAGTGCCCAAGGCCAGGCTGGACACTGGGGCTTGGAGCAGCCTGGGACAGTGGGAGGTGTCCCTGCCATGGCAGGGGTGGCACTGGATGATCTCTAAGGACCCTTCCAACCCTAACCATTCTGGGATTCTATGACAGTTTTCACCCCATCTCTTCCAGTACAAGAATCCAAGCTCCCCAGGGGAAGCCCAGGTTACAGAGCAAGGCAGTAACAAACACGGATTCTCCTTCATGAGCTGTCTCACTTCACAGGGCAGCTCCCTCCTACAGTGAGAGGGTGCAGGTGACACAAATTCACAGTAGCTCAGAAAAGTAACTGGACATATGCGAGAGGGAAAAAATCCTTCCAGGTCTTTAAAAATAAGGTCATGGTTCCTGTCTCTCAAAGCCCTTGAGCCATAAACCATCACAGACCAGGAGAGTGTCTGGGGCTTGTTTCCTCACCTCCTTATCCTGTTCTCAACCTCACCAGCTATAGGGCGCTTCCAGCAGAGGAGCAATGGGCTCCTGAGTCTGCAGTTTTTCCCAGCATATCCATTCTCCACCTCTCAAAACACTTACTTTTTAAGTGCCTGCTTAAATTCCCTGGATACTGCTGGGTCTGAAACTATCCTTAAATACTTCACCTAATAAAGACTAAACTGCTGAGTCAGGGACTCTCAATAACAACTCCTAAATGCTCACTCTCTTCGCAAAACCTCTTTGCAAAGAAATGATCTGACAAGAATTATGGTGCTGAAAAGCACACAAGAGATCATATCAGCACCCCACGCAGCAGCCTCCTCTTCAGATGTCTGTGAGCACTTCCCTGGGAGCATCCAAGACCTGAGACACCCTTCAGCTGTGACTAAGTTGCGACTAATAAATCACCTGAGGCATTGTCCTGCATAGAGCCGAGCAGCTCTTCAGAGCAAGGAACACATGTTAATGCAATAGTTGGAGCCCAAACTGCTCCTTTTTTTAGTCTGAAGCCTCTCCCTATGACTGCTCATACCTGAGTTGTGGGCTTTTAGAAGCAGAGCAAGTACCCTAAACATTAACGCAGCTTTACTGATGGCCAACTACAAACGGAACAAAGCGAGCCCAGAGCCCTGGCAGAGATGGGATTATTTGGCTCGGGAAGAGTGGGCAAACACACACTCTATCAAACAAACACCACACATCAGGCTCCAGGGGCAGCAGCTCAGGGATGTCAGCGGTACCAATGGACGTCACCATTCCCAGCTCGCACACCAGCAGAGCCCAGGGCACAGAACACCCAGGGATGTGATGAAGCTGATGTGCAGCATGGGCCCTTCTCTTGCTCCTGTGATGTCTATGGAAGTTGTCACAGCCCCGAGGCTGTCAGAGCTCCAAAAGCATTTGGACAACACTCTCAGGGATGCACAGGGTGGGATTGTTGGGGTGTCTGGGCGGGGCCAGGAGTTGGATTCCATGGTCCTTGTGGTTCCCTTCCAACTCAGGAGACTCCACAATTCTCTAACTGACTTGGTTATCAGTGTGAAATGACACAGCCCAGCCAAGACAAGAGAAATCCCAGTGCAGCTCCCAGGAGCAGAGGCAGGACCAGCTCTCACCTGTGTGTGACGTGGTCCAGGAGATGCTGCTTGAACACCAAGCTCCACCTTTTAATCTCATTGAGCAAGGCCGCCTTGAAAGGCCGGGCATCGACCCTCATCCAGGCCTGGAAGGTGCTGATGGGCTGCATGGCGGCCACCTCCTCGTAGAGCCGCTCGTAGGAGTCGATGTGCTCCCTGAACTGCTGCAGCGTGGGCGGCGCCTCGGGGACCCCGTCCTCGCCATGGGCCTCGATGTCGGCGGCCGTGAGGATGCGCCCATAGAGCAGGAACTGCCGGCACAGCTCCTTCCTGTCCTCCCCATACAGGTGTGAGTAGCGCTCCAGCCCTGCCCGGTGCTCGAGGCACGCACCCACCACAGCCTGCACGCGGCCCAGCAGCTCCTGGCGCATCACCGACAGGGCAGCCATGGCCTCCAGGTCAGCCTGGACAGCAGGAGAGGAGAGAGGACAGGTGAGAGAAGATAGGGGAGAGAGAGAGAGAAGACAGATGAGAGAGGAGAAGAGAGAGGGGAGAGAAAAGAGAGGAGAGAAAAGAGAAGAGAAGAGAAGAGAAGAGAAGAGAAGAGAAGAGAAGAGAAGAGAAGAGAAGAGAAGAGAAGAGAAGAGAAGAGAAGAGAAGAGAAGAGAAGAGAAGAGAAGAGAAGAGAAGAGAAGAGAAGAGAAGAGAAGAGGGAGAGAGGAGGGGAGAAGGGAGAGAAGAGAAATGAGAGAGTAAAGAGGAGAAAGAGAAGAGAGTAAAGAGGAGAGAATAAAAGAGAGAGAGTAAAGAGGAGAGAGAGGAGAGCACAGTGACATGGAAGCACGTGGCACCTCCTGAGTGTCACCCAGCACAGGGAAGCTCCAGGGCACAGACCTGGTAGTGGCAGAAGCCGCTGTGTGTGGCCAGCCGGGGCACCAGCGAGGAGATGTGGTAGATGCCATTGAGAAGACTTTCCACCATGTCATAGAAGCCATCATTGGTGCCAGGGTCCAGGGGTGGATGAAATACCAAATCTGGGATCACCAAATCCAGCTGCACCTCAAACAGGGGAGCGAGCCCTGCTTTGGCATCTGGCAGGGAAGAACAGAGAAATCTCAGTTCTCTTTTACAAGGGGAAAAAAGCAATCTTGAGCCTACTACAACATCCTACTGCAGCATACCACAAACCCCACAGGGACAGCAGGAGGGTGTGGTGACAAACACACACTCTCTGGTGCCTGCACAACCCACGGAGATGTTGGCAAACCAGCTGTGTTGTGGTACCCACCACAGACAGTGGGGAGCAGATGAGACACAAGTGATTCGAGGACCAGACAAAACCCTGAGGAGGAAAGGCTTGAGGAAACCAGGTTCTTCAGCTCATGCAAAGGGAGTCTGAGAACCGAACAATGACAGCATAGAAGTGCTTGCGGAGGAGAAAAACAACAGGAACCAAGAGGCTCTTTAATTTAGTGGTGAACGGCATGAAAAAAAAAAAATCAGCAACCAGAAACTGGAGCCAGATGCAAATGTGACAACATATGCAAGTTTTTAACGAGATGGTGAAGAACTGGATGCAATTCTGCGACTCATTGTGCCTCCACATCCAAAAGGAAAGCATTCCTGGAGATGTGCTTTAGCTGGACACAGGCTGCTCTCAGCAGAGGAGTGAACCTCCCTGGTGGCCATAGGCAGGAGGGCTGATCTGGGAACTCCTGAACCCAGCCCACCTCTACCCAGACTAATGCTCAGGGGCTGACGGTTTTATTTTGTGCCTTTCAGGAGCAGAACTGGCTCTTGAGACTCCCCACAAAAGAAAGATGGTACCACGTTAATGCTTTGGGTGTGGGAGGGTGGGAGGTGACTGATGTCCAAGCACAGACTTGGGAGGGTGCCTCAATTTTCTCTGTGCATTAATCCTTGCAAACAGTGCACAGTCACCTCCATCCCTCCCCCTGAGCAATCCAGTGACCAGTGATGGAGCCACCCTCCCTTCCTGGAGGATGCTGTGCCAGAGGAAAGCCAGAAGGAAGAGAACAACCCTTGAATATGAGGGAGCACAAGAGATGTCCCCTTGGAGAGGCTGGGCAGCCACTGCAGCCAGGGGACAGGAACCAGGTGTCACCTGTGTTCTCCAGGAGGTACTTGAGGGAGCACTCAATGGCAGTGAAGAATCCATCCAGGACTATCTCATCCACATAATCCAAATATGCCTTCCAGGCATCAGATGCTGGGTCTGCGAGGAAGAGATTCTGGTTTTCCTGGAAGAGAAAGAAGATGCCTTCACACACAGCAGGGCTGAGTCTGTCCTAAAGAGAGCTGCCCACAGATCAGGACTGATGCTGGAGAACATGAGTGTCAGACTTACGGAGGGATGGGAAAGATGGGTCTTCCTACAGGGGGCATGGCCACGATTTGCTCCTGTCAAGGCCTTGGTCTCCAGGAACAATTCAAGGTGAAAATGGAGAGCAGAAGAGCCTTAGCAGCTCTGCCATGTTCACCTCCCTCTGAGGCCGCAGGACTTGAGGCTGCTTTGCACTCCTGAGGCAGGGAGCACTGGGGTCTCCAAGGCTCCTCCTGATGAACCCAGCTGGGTCTCCTCAGAGTGCACTGACCCTCAGGAGAGGGCTGTGCCTAAAACCCACCTCTCTCCAGGTCAGGGGCTGTCCCCGACATGCTCAACACCTGGCTCCAGGCAGGTGAGGAGCAGAGCTTTGGGACCTCTCCCGGCCTGCAGAGGACTCTGAGCTCTGGAAAAGCTGCTGGGAAACACTGAGGTTTGGGACAGCAGCTTTTCTCCTGTCACTCAGCTTCTCGCAGGACAGTCAGCATCACCTCCTGCTCCGCAGAGGGACAGCAAGCCTGAAACCCAAGGGTCAGCCCCAGCCTCTGCTCTCACTAAACACCGCAGAGGGGATTTTTCCTCGGAGCAGGATCCCAAACCCGAAGCACCACTCCCCTCTAGTGGCTCTCCAGCAGCCAGAGTCGGAGTCAGAGCCTTCCCGGGCTGCAGCTGCTGCTGGCCCTGCCCCGAGCTGGAAGCCCAGCGGTGCCAGCCCCCACTGCAGCCCACCCCTCAGAGCCAGCATTAATTAACACCGGGTAAGGCTTCCAAACGAGTTAAGGGAGTCCTTTAAAGGCGAAGCAGCTCTGGACATTTTCACTGTCGCAGGGACACACGGAGCCTCTGAGGAGCCACCCACCCCCAGGAAGGTCTCCCCTCACCTTCACCAGCGAGTGGATCCTCTGCCCGGACTCCCTGACAAGGCTGTAGTGCCTTTCCAGGTGCTCCTGGCACTCCTCCAGGCTCAGCACTGACTCCCTTTTGGAATCCCTCCTCTCCAATACAGGTGACCCCCACGAGTGCACAATGCTCTGGATCTCCTCAGCGTTGTCTTTGGCTTTCTGCACCCTCTGCTCGAGGCCGTGGACATCACCCATCACCCCAGAGAGGCGATCCCAGATACCTGAGGAAAAGGAGATGATTGATTATCTGTTTTCAGAGCTGCTGGGTCGAGCTCTGGTGCTCCCCCCTTCAGATCTTTTTCCCATGGTCTCCTGTATTTCTCACTCATCCTTAAGGCAAGGGATTCCCCACCTCGAGCAGCAGAGCTGCCTCTACCTCCCTCCTACCCCAAAAAGCCACAGCAGGGACCACCAGAGCCTCTCCTCCCCAGAGCCTGGGCTGAACCTGAGGGAAGCAGGATCCTGTCCACAGCCCCAGCGGATCAAGGGAATGGGGAAAGGAGCAGGCAAGCTGGGGGCTGCTCCTCATCTCCCCAGTGCTGGCTCTGCTGGAGAGTGCCCTGTCCTACTGGGAACTGCCACTGGGAACCAGGGAACAGAGACTGGGGATATGAGGAGAGCCAGGTGTCACACAGAGCCAGCTCACCCTCCGTCTTCCAGGTCAGCGTTTCCTCCGCCTCTTTCAGCTTCGAGTCGATGTCCTGCAGCTGCCCCTGCACCAGAGGGTATTCCACCTCCAGCACTGTTCTCAGCACCTTGTTGTACCTGTTGCCCAGCAGCTCCAAGCTGGCCACTAGCTGCCGGAAGGATTCCTTGCAGGAGTAGATCTCGGCTGCCGCCGGGGGGATGGCTCCTGCCCGGCTGCGCTGCAGGTAGCTCACCTCCCTCAGCACCGACACCAGCTGGGGAGCAAGGCACAGAGCTGAGCACAGCACAGTCCTCACAGCCCCTGGCACACTCTGCAATCCATTTCCTCCTGGTTTATTCCCAAAGCACCACGCTGGAAAGGGCCTGTACACCTCCTGGTCCATACCCGCTGTTTCCCATTGATCTCTGACTCTGGATTTCTTCCCAGGCAAGGGCAGACAGCTCTGTTAAGTACCAACCAGCAGACCCTAGGCAGCCTCTAAAAGCCACAATCACCTCCAGTCCTCTCAGCCATCCATGTGGATCCCCTGTCATTTGAAGGCTGACCCACATCACAAGTCTCAGCAATATTGTGTCTGCAAGTGGAGCTTGGCCATTATCTAAGTGAAAGATAAGATGGCTCCAGCTCTCTTGGTTTGCTGGGATGGTTGGCATAAAAAATAATAGAACAAAATAGTGCCATGGCCTCAAACCCAGTGACTCAACTCCTTCTGGTGCTGCGTTCCATCAGAGATTTCTGGAGTCACAAAACAATCCTTCCCTGGGTTTTTTACACCCTTTCAGAAGCTCTGATTTCAGGCGCACATAACACGAACATGCCTCTGGAGATGATGTCCCATCACTCCCCACACCAGTGTCAACTCTGGTCTGGACATGCTGACACCAGTTACACATCTGGCTCCTGCAGGACTTTCAGCCACTGGTTTGAACCAGAATTTGCCCTGCTCAAACTGTAATCCTGGTATTTAGGCAGAGCAGATCTATGGTACATCCTTATTACCCACCACTGGAGGAGTTCCACAGACCACAGAGAAAGATCGAGATCCACCCCATCAGGTGCCCCCCACAGCTGGGGATGTGCCCCAGGAGGCAGGAGAGCCAAGGGGCAGCAGCTCTCACCTGGGGATCAAAGTTGACCGTGATCAGTCTGGTTTCTGGATCTCGCCGGATGAGAGGTTGAGTGAGGTTGTACTGGGATTTTTCTGAGACTGTCTGGGACCACTCTAAATACAGCTTTTCCTGATACCTGCCAGGAAAGAGGAACATCCACCACGTAGCTATCAAGCCGCTGACTGCAGATGTAACTGAATGGAAGCCAAGTCCACTCTGAGGACTGAAGAACATGAAGGAATGTTCAAACCCCATCCATGCCATCTCCATTAACAACAGGGCTTCCAAAACACCCACCCAAAAACCAGCAGCAGCATCAAGTCAGGAGGGCAAAGCTCTCTCAAATACCAGTTTTAAACAGAGGATTCAGACTTGAGACAGACTTTTCAAAGCATTTGGCCCAAAGTGATATATCAGCAGCTGGGAGTTTCCAAAGTCCCTAAAGCCACAGGGATGCTGGGGGTGGCTCAGCTGACCTCACTTGTCTCAGTGAGACCACAGAGGGCAAAATAGGGCTCCTGGCATCTCGCATATCATGGACAGCCCCAACCTCCCACGTGACTCCCAAGTCTCTTCTGAGTCATGTTGTCACCTGAGCACTCTGGGAAATGTCACCCAGAAAGCAGCACCTCAAGGTGATCATCCCAGACCATCTGTAGGGCTGCTCCTCTCTAAAAGGCTGTGCCAAATGATCCAGCCTTGTTCTGGTAATGGGAACAGGGCTCCCTCCTCCCACCCTGCAGGATCCAGCAGCCCAGGGTCTCAGCTCCCTTCCCTGCTGATGAGGAGAAGGCCCTGCAGGGATCTCCTTCCTGGGGAAAGGCTCCTCTCAAGGCACGGCCCAGAGCAGGCAGGTTTAACATCAAATGTTGAGATGCCAAGTCCTGGGCAATGACTCCCACCCCAAACTGTGGAATATAAACATTATAGCCACTGCAAACACAGCCTGTGAATGAGCACGAGAGGACGGAGACTTCAGCCCAGCCCAGGCTTTCCACCTCCGCAGCTCCTCTACCCCACAGCAGCTCGTTCTGATGCTCCTGCTGGACTGCAGAGCCCCCGTTCCTCCTGCAGGACTCTCATTTGAACCCATCCCAGCACACCTGTGGTACCCAGTGAGAGGATCCCTCCTTCTCTCCCAGCAGGAAATTCCTCTGGGCTAGAAAGGGACATTCCCAGGCCCTGGGCTGCCAAATGTGCTGAAGGTGGCTTAGGGGAGGAGAATGTTTTCTCCTACAGCTACAGCCCTGCCTGAGCCCCACATACCTGTCGAGCAGCTGGATCATTTCTTCATATTTCTGCACCACCCTTCTTCCATAGGCAGAGTCCAAGCTCCTGGCAGGGACAGACAGGGGTTACCATTAGCCCTGGGGGCTTTGAGATGCATTTACCCCTTCCCAAGATCCCCCTACAGTTTGCAGGCAGACTCTGAAGGGGAACATTGGATTTCACCCTGCCACATCACCCCAAATCCCTTCCCTGCCCAACCCTCTGTGCTCTCTCTCAGGTGTTTCCACGCTGACCTGCAAAACTGAGAGCAGGAGCTGGGAGGGGAATAGGGCTCAGGGCTTCTGGAAAAATCAGTTACCAAAACATCAGTTTTAAACATTTTATCCTTGACAATTTTGTGTCCCAGTTGTGCTCCACTAGATGCAGGTCACTACTGTGTGAATGACTGCTTATATAATGTATAGAAAAAATAATTTACATATATATATATATGTGTGTGTGTATATGTATATATATGTATATATATACACATACACATACACACACACACATATATAATATATATGCATATAATAATATATAATACATAATATATATCTGTGTATGTATATTATGTGTGTGTACACACATATATATATATATATATTTGTGTTTTCCTCAGTGGTGTCAGGAAATAGAACAAGAGGAACAGCAGCGACTTAGCCCAGGGAGCTCCCCCTGCTCAGGAGGCACAACTTGTGCCCTGGGCAGTGCCCAGCCCTGAGCAGAGCCCAGACAGGGCTGGAGTCTCCTCCCTGGGGATATTGCAGAGCTGTGGGGACACAGTGCTGTGCCCTGAGCTCTGGGATGGCCCTGCTGGAGCAGGGAGGTGGCACAGGTGGGACACACTGAGGTCCCTCCAGCCTGACCCATCCTGGGGCAAAGACAACCCAGCTGCACTACCCAGGCTGTGCTTTCCAAACCCAGAGAGGCAGCCAGCCACAGCAATTCCCTCAAGGCCTTCTTTTCTCCACTGTTCCATCTACAGCATCCAAGTTTTCATGAAAGTGGTTGTTGATTTTGGAGGACTATTTGACAAAACCAAAACCCAGGAAAGGGAGCAGCCATCGATGGGCAAGCACTGATAGAACCTTCTGGAAGTAACCAAGACTGAAAGGGCTGTCAGGCCTTGGCAGGGCTGCCCAGGGAGGTTTGCAGTGCCCATCCCTGCAGGTGTCCCAGGAAGGCCTGGCCGTGGCACTCAGAGCTCTGGGCTGGGGACAAGGTGGGCACTGGGCACAGCTTGGACTCAATAGCCTGGGAGGCATTTCTCAGCCTCAGTGATCCTGGGATTCTATAAGGCCTTTAAGCAAAACCCAGCAAAACAATCATCATTTTTCCTTCTTAATCCTTTCTTCCTTTCAAGCCGCACATGGGAAAGAGCCTTACACCAACCTGCTGCAGGACAAGCCAATAAGTGCTCTAAACAGAGGGGTAAAATCGGTGCTAAAATCCAGGAACACACATCTCCAAGCTGACCCATAATAACAAGGGTGATGAGAATTCCAGCCCTGGTTTGTTTTCTTGATCTTGGGAGATTTTTTCCTTTGTTATATGCTGAGAAAGTTATCTTCTGCCAATACCCAGGAGCTGGGCTTCTCCCAAGGAGGTCCTGGAGACCATGCTGAGAGGAATTGCAAGTGGGAAAGGTTCCAATTCCTATTTTAATTGCAACCTAGGGCTATGTTGAAAGCTAAAGAGCGCATCTTCTCTCCCACTGTGCCTCTTAACCACTTCAAACCCAATCCAACTAATGAGTGGCTCTTAACAAACAAAGATGGCAGGGAAGTGAATGGCACCAGAGCACCCACTTCTCACCTCTTCACTAAGGATTGTTTCAGCTACAGCCACTGGATAACATTCAGCACAGGAAGAACATCAAAAGATTGATTGGAGACAACATTTCCAGATGGTCACAAAGCAACTTATCTGGAGCAGACACTCACAGACATGGGATGTGCCCGAAGTGCTCAAAGAGCCCCTGGATTCTTGCTCGAAGCTCCTGCGCCCAGCTCAGTGCTCCAGCCACGGGAGGGATGTTCTTGTGCAGGGGAGGGAACCCTGGGAGGGCACAGGGGAATAGCATTTCATGAGCACAGCAACCTCAGAGACACCCACAGCAACCCCAGAGACACCCACAGCAACCCCAGAGACACCCACAGCAACCCCAGAGACACGCACAGCAACCCCAGAGACACCCACAGCAACCCCAGAGACACCCACAGCAACCCCAGAGACACCCTCAGCAACCACAGAGACACCCACAGCAGCTCAGCTCCACAAAACTCCTCTGGTTTCCTGACTTCTCCCCTGAAATCCAAGCTCTGTTACAAGACAGACCCCTGTGCCTCTGGATTTGGAATAAGGGATCAGAGGAGAGGCCTGACCTGTGCTGGAAGCAGAGCTGCTACAGAGGGGTGTTGTGCCTGGGGTGAATTCCCTGCTTCCTGAAGCACTGAGAGAGGGATTTCTGGCTAGGAGCTGGGTGTGACCATACCATCTCAGAGCCACAGAACAACACTCCCCAAAGTCTCAGCAAATGCTGGACTCGTCCTTCATGAATCCCCCCATTCCCTTGGTTAACTTGCACTGGTTCCAGCAGTGCTGCCTCTCCTGGACTTGCCTGGTTCCAGAAAAGTCTTCCCGAGACATGCAAGTGGGCTGCTGTTTAAGACACATCAAATCTGACAGGAGTCTACCTATTCCCTTCTGTGCCAACATTCCCAGGAAATAATAAACCTGGAAAGGGCTGATCAAACCCTTAATTACCAACTCACCCTTGCAGCTCAGCACGTGCCTTCAATCCCTGCCACATCTCACCCATACACATTTAAAACAAGGATATTTCCCCCCAACAGAATATTTGCTTTAATGCCAAGTACAGAGCATTCCCAGGCATTCCCCTTTCCTCTAGGAACTACAGAAGCCAAAAACTTTTGCAATTTGGAAGTCCTGGTTTTCTTAGAAAAACCAAACTGTTTTCCCCCTAAATTAATCTAAATCCAATTTCCTGTACAATGAGTCTTCCTCCGCACATGGCACCCACCGAGCTGCAGCCCTGCCTGAGTGTGCCTGGCATGGATGAGCCTGGCCTGGTCCAGGGCAGCGCTGAACATGCTGAGGAGGACAGGGACCTTGTCAGCAGTGACTGCAGCGATCACAGGGCGCTCCAGAAGGCTCCGGAACATGGCTAGCAACTGCACGGGGGAAGAAGCAAGGGAAGAATGGGAAAAAATTCAGACCCCTGCAGAAAGTCCCACTGGGATTTTCCTCACTGATGCAGCCCTTTGTCTTTCAGAGTAGCTCGAGGATCTGGACTGATGGGCATTTTGGCAAAGGGAAGGTTTTTCCCTACTTTCCCAAGCAGTTCCTCCCTTTCAGGGAATCATTAAGGTTGGAAAAGACCTTCAAGATCACTAAGTCCAGCCTTTGACCAAAACCCACCACTAAACCATATCACAAAGAATGTCTTTGTTACAGAGATGCTCAGACCTTCCCTGTGAGTGATATTCCAACTGTTATTCTCCAAGTGCTTCAAAATTTGCTATTTTTTAAAAAAAACACAACTCAGAAAGGTAAATACTATCACTTACCATTTTCTACAGTCCTTTTTAGAATTATATTGAAATTTTACAGAAAATACCATTTATTTTCTGGTTCTACTTTTAGATTCATCGGTAAACAAACCAGCCTTTTTTCTAGAAAACCTCAAATTTCAAAGTCGAAATGCATCCATGTATTAACAATAGCAAAAAAATTATATTAACAGTGACCACCTGGTTTTAACAGTAGTTTTCACCAGGCAATCACAGAATCACAGAATGGTTTGTGGTGGAAGGGACCTTAAAGCCCAGCTCATTCCATCCTCTGCCATGGGCAGGGACACCTTCCACTATCGCAAGTTGCTCCAAGCCCCGTCCAACTTGGCCTTGAAAATCCTACACAAAGCAGCCTTTCCTCCCAGAGAGACCAGTGGAACTCCTGCCATCCAAAAGTCTGATTTGAATCATTTTTTCAGCTGCTCTTCCCCAGACTGAGCCAAGCCTGCTCTGTTTGCGCCATAAGGGCAGGAACATTCCTAGGCACTCCGAGCTCCAGGGCTGCACAGCTCACGAGGGACCTAGAGCTCTGAGCACCACTAACCGAGCCCAGTGTCACTGTCCCACTGTCCATCCCATGGGCAAACCCCAGCCCCAAGTCCCTGCAGCGCCAGCACTGCCTGGCCTCTCCAGGTGACTCCTCAAGAGAGAAGTGAGAGGACAGACAGACCTTGAAGATGTGCTCCAGGTCGGGGGCGTCGCTGAAGGCCTGCGTGAACACAGTGCCCAGCCGACGGTCAATGTCTTCTACCTTCTGCTGGAAATCCAAGGCATCCTTCTCAAACTCCTGGGGGAAGGGAACAGCAAGGCCTGAGCTGGGGGAAGGCACCCAGGGGGTACCTGCCACCTCCCCATCCTGAGAGATTTCCCATTTTATTCACTAGGAATTAAACCACTCCTCTGGCCACCCTCCAGTCAAGCCCCACAGAGTCGAGGACACTTCAGTACTGTCCCACGGCTGAGCTCATGGCCCTCCAGCACAGATCCACCGTCCCACAAGTACTGACTTCAGTCTGGAGGCAGCAGGGGCTATCTCCACACTCTCTTATCCTGAACCTGGCCAGAAAACCCACAGATGCACTGCTGAACCAGCAAGGTATGGTAGATACGGAGCTACAGAACTCCCAAGGGTGTGCAGGAAAGGCCAGCAGCTCCCTGTTCCCCACAGTGACAGATCAGACCATAACAAAGAGAGGAAGGAGCTGAAAGAAGGAACCAGGGCTCCATTGCAGAGGGAGCTGCTCTCTGGAAGCATGGATGTGCTGCTGGCATTTCCACAGGCTGGTCCCACCTACCGTGCTGGCCAGGTCGAGGCAGTCGTAGGTTCGCTCTGAGAACACCTTGTACCCCTCCTGGAACTCCTTGTACATGTCCAGCACATGCTGGCCCAGGGCCTTCCCTTTCGTCCCACCAAACTCAATCTTCTCCAGCTGTGTCAGCTCCAGGGCTGTGGTCAGGAGACCCTGCAGAGCCAGAGGAGGCACACACAGATTCAGACACAAGCAGGTGACAACAAATATCACAGCACAGAGCCGTGCTTGCTGCTGGGGCTAAGCACCTCCCAGGCACAGCGAGGCTGCTCAGGCTGAGTTGGATCCAGATGATCTTTAACATCCCTTCCAACCCAAGCCATTCTGTGATTCTACAGTCATTGAATAGTTTTAAAATAGATGTCAGCCATTATGATTTTCAACATAGCCATTAAAGAATGAGTTAAACTGGTAAAACCTTCTGTTCCAGTGCAGAGAACAAGAGGAGGAGAAAACCAGCCCAGACCTTGCTTTGAACAGGCAAATGCAGCCTGTGCAGTGCCCATCTGATCCCAGTGCTGGAATGGGGCATCCACAGAGAGAGATTCACTTCAGGAAGATGTGAACAGCAGATGCAGTGAGCTGTTAGCCAGACTGTTAGGAGAGCTGACAGACGAGCACAGTGCCTGTACACCAGGTACACAGTGTGTGTGACAGGGACTCACAGAGCCCCAGCCACACTGGGGGCTGAGAGAGGATGGCACTCATGGCACTCCCTGTCCCTGCCCCAGCTGACCTTCTCATGGTGACAAGCCATGGCAAACAGGGACACCCCACAGCCCCCAGCTGGACAGACTGAAAGAATGGGCTAGTGAAGAATGTGGAATGTGTCCCTGCTCCTCCCCAGAGCCCTGTCTGAGTCAAGAGATGCCCAGCTCTAGGGTGTCTCTGAGGGCCACAGGAGGCTGAAGAACTTGTCCTGGTTTATTTACAGCTGTGCAAACCCTGTAATCCACATCCTCTTGTCCCAACACAAGCACAGAGCCCCAGAGGACTCCTGGGAGCACTGACACACCGACCAGCCTGAGCAGAAGGACCCAGCAGCAAACCTGACACAGACACTGAGCAGGACCTGCTCAGACAAGGCCCTGGCCTCAAAGGAACAGGGAACCACAGAGCCCAGAGTGTGGCCCCATGCCCTGGCAGCAGGGGAAGCCCTGGGGAGGGAAGATGCCAGCGAGTGAGTTCATGGCTACAGAGCTCTCCTGAGGCTGCACTGCCTTTCAGCACCAGACTCTCACCTTCACCATCCCCAGCCTCTTCAGGAAGCTGTCCAGCCTTGCAAACACCAGCACGCTGTGGAAGTCCCACTCCCTCACTTCCTGGCCTGGCTCATAATACATGTGCAGATTGCCCCGTCTCTCCTCAAACACCCCTTTGAAGGCGTTCAGGATGTCAAGCACTGTTTGCACCTTGCCCAGGCTCTCTTCCATCTCTCCTTTCAGGAGCTCTTCTGGAGACAGGTACACCACGGCCTGAAAGAGCCAAATCACACCGGAGATGTCACTTCTGCTGTCACAGCAAATCGTCTCTTCTTGCACAGAACATGTCTGACCCTTCCTCTCAAGTTCAGAATCACTTTGCCAAGGAAGGAGAGGGGAAATGAGAAGAAGCTTCCATAGAAACTTCCCTGTGGCAAACACAGGAGCCACAGCCACACACCTGTTGAATGAGAAGGTTGCAGATTTCCTGGAGCAGCACCACGATCCGCAGGGGCACGCTGTAGTGCTTGCAGGTGACCCAGATCAAACACACCACGTGCAGCAGAGGGACCAGCAGAGGCTTCACCTTGCTGAACTCAATAGCTTCGATGTCCTCCAGGGGCTGCTGGAGGGGTGTCAGGTGCAGGTCAATGTCCTGAGCTTCACTCAGAGCTGTGGGAAGAGAGGGGAGAGATCCATGGAGCTGGGGTGAGATCCATGGAGCTGAGATCCATGGAGCTGGGGTGGAGGGGTCACGAACTTGGGTGGGATCCATGGAGCTAGGGTGGGATCTATGGAGCTGGGGTGAGATCTGTGGAGCTGGGGTGAG
>VZRL01004682.1:451740-465648 GCA_013397895.1 Origma solitaria | reverse complement strand
AGCGCTCCGGGGACACCGCCAGCGCCCGCGCCACCCGCGCCGCGCACGGCTCCTCCGGGGGCTGCTCCGGGGGCTGCTCCGAGCGCTCCGGCCCCGCCGCCCCGGGCTCCCCCTCGGCCTCCATGCGCCTGGCTCCGCCGTGTGTTTGCGAGAAGGAGCCGCCGTTGCCCGGGGGACTCCCGGGAGCAGCTCCCGTGTCCCGCCGGGATGCGGGGGCGGTCCCAGCGCTGCCACCTCCCCTCCTGCTGCTCCAGAGCGCTTCCCTCACCCCGGCACCGCTGTGAAGCCCCAGAAGCAATGTCCCAGCGCGGCTCGCTCCGCGGAAAGCTCAGAGGACAGCCCGGGGGAGTTTTTCCACCCCGGCCACAGGCAAGTCCCGTCCATCACTCCCTCGTGCTGTTCCCGACGCCGCCGCACACGCACCAACCACCTGAAGCTGAAACTTGGGCGCTGTGGGCTCCTGCCACTGGTGGATTTTCATTTTATTAACACCCTCTGTGAGAAGCAGTTCACTATTTTCCAAATAAAATTCCACGAAAAGCAGGACATGGATCCCATGAAGTCCCAGAGCTGTTTGTGTCACCCCAGCAGTAAGCAGGTCCTCCCCTGGGCACCCGAACCTGCTCCTCCCTCCACCTGTCCAGTAAGAGGAACTTGCTCTATTTTTCCCGTCCCCTGCTCTTCATAAAAGCCCAGCCGACCTTTTTTGTAGGACACAGATGTGTCCATTTTTCAGTGTCTGCTTTAGACAAGCATAACATTAAAGCAGAGCTCATCAACAAAAGATGTTTTGCTGACGGTTTGTCTCTTAATTTTCCCTCAACTTAAAATGAAGTCTTAAGTCTTTACGTGTCTGCAAGTACCATCTCCTGAGCAGGGCTGGGAGACTTCACGTTGCCTCCAAAAATGAACTCTTTAATTAGAACAGCACAGAGCTTCCCTCCTGCTTCCAAACACAGGCAGGGACAGAAGTGGCAAGGGAAGAAGCAAAGCTGACCCACAAAAAGCCTTGGAAAAACTCCTCTTAACCACAGACCTCCTCCCCCTCTGTCCCTGCTTTGCCAGCTCTGCTGTCACCTGCATCCAGAACTGGGATCTGATCAAGGAAACTCCCAGTTCTCTGACCCAGAGCCATCAAGAGCCCATTAGTGCCAGCTGGGACCGACAAACAAAACTCCTGTCCAGAGGGTAACAGAGGCAGAGAGGATTGTGCTGGCATGAAACACAGCCATGAAGCGCCAGCATGATCCAACCTGACGGGCAAGATCTTGGTCTCTACCCCAATGCTGAATCAGCCAGCCACGGTCATTCTCCTGAGAAATCCAGGTTTTCATTTCCTCATTAGGGATCCACACACAACATAGTTTTCTGGAGGATGGCAAGTGGTTTATTCAGATTCTAAATAAAGAGATTGGAAAACTGATCTTTTGAAACAAAAAATCAGCAGAGAAAAACAAAATAAAATGGGAACACCAATGTACAGACGTATTCTCACCTCTAATTTAACCTAAAACCGGGTCCCATTTTACTGTTAATTTTCCTCCTATCACCTGGGTTCTGAGAGCTGGTTATACCTCCCAACGCTGAAACTTGCTCACCTTCTGCTGGCAACCCCACTGGCCTCCTCCAGGGCCTCTCACACCTGATGTCTTGCAAAGGCCACACCTGCTGCTGTTACGTTATCAATACCTTGTAGCATAAACCCCAAAGTTAAAACAGTTCAGAGAGAAGAATTTTTGGTTAAAAGAAAAATGCCCCATGGACTGATGAGCCCCCAGAACAGGAGCGATGTGGGCAGATCCTGTCTCCACGAGGACCACTGCTGCTGACAACCCACTGGAGCTGCAGCCCAGGGAGATCCACGATGACCAAGCAAACCCAGATGCCCAGGCCAGCCCCTTTCCCGCGCTGCCGCAGCACCGCGCGCTCCCGCGGCCTGCGGAGAGTAAGGCTTCTCTCTCAGAGCAGAGCATTCCCAGCCTTGTCTCTCTCAGTTCGCTGTCTTAAGCTTCTTGTCTGGTAGCTCCTGATGGTTCTTGGCTTGTTTCCGTTTCTGGCATGCTGCTTCTGTGTTCTCCCCTCTGGTCAGTTTGTCCAGGACTAGGGCAGTCTCCTTCAGGAGCCGCATCTCCCGCTTCTCCTTCCGCTCCTCCATCTCCACTATGTCGTCTGCAAACAAAGCCTTCAGGGGTGGGATCAGCTTAGGGATGGCCGGGAAGTCACCGAAGCGCACCTGAAACACAAGCAGAGGAGCACCTGCAGGAGAACTGTTTGATTTCCTTGCTCACCACCCCTGCCTTTGGCCTGTGCAGACAGCAGGGCATTGCCCCTTCCTGTGTGCAGCACCTGCACCAAGCATCCCTGACCTCAACAAGTTCTGGACATTTTTTCCACAGAAATGCAGAGAACCAGCACAAATTCTGACTGACAGTGAGCTGCTCTCACTACCACAGGTGCTTTCAGCCCAATGGCCACAGCTTTTGTCTCCCAGGTGTCTGTTACAGAAAGCCATTGGAGCAGCTTAACAGTTGGGACGGGAATGGGAATAGAAGCACAATTAGGTTTTTTGGCTAGGAGCAGCAAGCATAGACTTGAGGTGACATGAGGCAAGTACCCAGTGTGTTAAGAATTGGATTCAAGAGCCAGCAGCATCTGTCTCACCCTGAGCCATCCTTTCCATGCTGGTCATATCTGCTGCCAGCAGTTAAAGGGGTTGTTTCAGAGACTGCTTTTTGAGAGTTGCAGTATTGATACAGTACATGAGGAGAATTTAATTCACAAGCAGCCAGCCCAAAATAACACTGACACTGTTCCCAGGCCTGCCCCATGCTCCCCCTTACCCTCATATGGTCGAAGGCAATCCCAACCTTCTCACTGAAGTCTTCGCTGAAGAGCGGGATCTTGGCGTACCTCTGACTGAAGTGATTGAGCATGATGAACTCTGCATTCATCTTCATCCCAGTCTGGATGGCCTGGGACGTGGTGCTGCAAAAGGAACACGCCCTGGTCACACCCAGGCTGGCAGGTACTGCTACTCTACACCCAGGGTCACACCACACCCACTGACCTCACACCTGCTGAGCACAAGGGCACAGGCCCCTCTCCCTTGAGCAGCCTGCACTGCTGGTAAGTCTCTGACTTCCACACAACCCTGAGTGCAGGAAAGCAGCTGGAATTCTGGAGCCTTGCATTTAAGAGCTCCACAAACCAGGGACAGGCACCTGTCCCAAGGGTGCCAGCATGCCCAGCTCTTGCCCTGTGACTCACAGGGCATTCTGAGCAGCTGCTCTCAGTCTCCCGTGTTTGCTGGGGGCAGCACATGGAACCCCTGGCTGCAGTGCTCACTGGAATTTCAGTGACCTGTGCAGGTGAGATGAATCTTCTACCCTCTGAGCTTAGTTCCAAGATGTAACCACACAAAGGGCCTTTTCCTTGGGCTGGTCTATTTGTAGAGTTACTATGGCCTGCTTGAAAGCTTTCCTCATTTCTTTTGGCGGATGTTGAGAGGAGTTGTGGTGGTTTCGGAGCTGCTACCATGAACAACACACCATCTTTAGTGTACAAGACCTCTACACACACCAGAACCTTTGACAGGACTTGGGTCCTTCACCGCCACCTTCAAGTGCTACCCCCAGCAGATCACCTTTCCCTTCCTAGCAGAGACAGACAGCAGAACACACCCCACCTGTGGGTCTTCTCTATAGCTTCTTTTTCCATGCCATCTTCCAGCGTGGCTTCGTGGATCAGCAGGTTGGCATTTTTACCTGTGTAAACAATCACATATTCAATCTTCAGCTGAAGAGTGACCAGTCCCACTGCCTACAAGAGCCCTCCTGTCCCTTCTCAGCCCCTCGCTGTGTGGCAGACACAGCACCAAGGGTTTCGGGGTGCTCACTTTGAATACTGAGAGATGGAGACCTTTCTCCAAGAGATTATTCAAGCAGAGGGTTTTGTTACCTACCCATTCGCACTAAGGCCATGCAGGGCATTGTATCACCAGAATAAACTACTTTCCAGCCAGACTTGTGGATCATTGAGCATGCAAAAGCATTTTTACAGTGTTGGACTTCACAGGTCTGAAACTGAACAAGGATACAAGTGTTAGACCCCAGGTCCCCTCCAGTCATGGAGCCCCTGCACTCAGGAACTCACCTCAGCCAGGTCATAGCTCTCTAACAGAGAGCTCACAAACTCCTTGGCTTTGGGTCTGATGTTCTCACAGCCTTTCACAAGAGACTGAGAAGGAATCATTCTGTGAGGGAGGGAAGAGACAAATAAGGAGTGGTACAAAATAAACCTGATCTTCTCTATAAGCATCCGATTTCTCCTGTTTCTCATTCTCAGTTCAGTACCTTGGTGACCTATCTGTTTTACCCATTGCTTTCACTGCTGTCTCAGTAACTCATCCAATCACTATCAAATACTCTTTCTTCTATTTGCCCAACTCCATTTTCCTAGGGAGAAAAGGAGCCTGCATGTAACCCTCTATTAAGCAGCACAACTGAGTAACAAACCCTGTCTTGCCCTCTGCAAACTGCACATCCTCATTCTACAGGCAGTGGAAGGAGCCAGAGTCACCTCCCACAAAGGGGCGAGGGAATGGGTGACAGGGGTTTGCCTTGAATAAGGACAAAAGGATATTTCTCCACACAGAACACTCACTTGATGTCTCCAAGAATCTCTTCACAGTGGTTGTGGTACTCATGTAGCCAAGGCATGATCTGCTCAGGTGCTACCAGAAACAGAGGGCTGAAAGTCTGACCAAGGGCTGCCTACAAAAGCAAAGGTGGGGAAAAAAAATCAGTACTAGGTGTACACCAAATCAGAAAAAAGAAATGTTAGAGAAAGGCTGGTGCTGCTCCACTACTCCGAAGTTCTCTTCCCCTCACCCCAAGCCAAGTTCAGGAGCAGAGAAACACCAGTGCTACTTACAAAAGCTCTCCGCCGCTCCATCAGGATATTCACCAGCCCCTGCAAAGGGAACAAAGGAGACAGAAGTGTGGTCAGAAGTGTCTGGGGAGTCTTGCTGGAGCAACAGTGCTCAGCAAGCCCAGAGGCAGAACAAACAGGACCTCAGACAAGAAGAGAGAGGGGATTAGAAACACAGGTTCAGCAGTGCCTGGGGAATGATGGCAGAGAGGAATGCAGAGCAGGGCAGCCCCCATGCATCAGCTGGAGCTATAGCTGAGTGCCAAGGTTCAGAGCACACCTGCACAGAGCCCCTTCCCACACACTGAACCCACCGAATGATGATCCGTGTGCATGTGGGACACAAACACAGCCACGAGGTTACACAGCACTTGGTCCACTTGTTCTCCATAGTGGCGGCAGAGCTGTCCAAAGGTTCCTTCTCCACAGTCCAGCAGCAGGGACCGGGTAGCACTGGTGAGAAAGGACAGAGATACTTAGCAGCCAATGTAAGAGCTCTCAGCAGGGCTGTGCAGGGAGGGGGATCTTTTGGGCTGGAAGGCAGAGATCAGAGAGCACTGGGATTTACCTGGTATTCACCAGTGTGGAACTGACATTGCGGATTTTCATTGGAATTGCAGATCCTGTTCCCAAGAATACAATTTCAGGATAAGCATCCACGTTTCCTAGAGAAAACAAGACAACAAGGATTTGTAAACAAATGTTCTCCACCCATTGCACACATTTAGTTCACCAGCCAAGTAACTCCAGAGCTGCCATGCCCTGAAGCGTCCTTTTTGCCCCCCTCTCAGCAGCAGGTTTACAAAGGAAGGCAGAACAAGCCCCACCTCTTCACAGTTTCATCAGCTCTAAAGCAGTGGGTCACTAAGAGCTCTTTTTTCCATTACACTGATCCAAGCTAAATTGCTGATCCATACCTGGTACAGCAGACAGGCTCTCTTTGCACTCCTTCACACGGGTCTGGAAGTCAGGGAGATCCAAGGCTTCACTAACAAAAGTGTCAGGATCACAGACAGTCACAGCATCTCTGCAAGAAAAGGCCACCTCTCAGGATGGGGCAAGACAGGAACTGAAATAGCCCTTCTCAGAGCAAAGTGCCAAGTTCATGTGACAAGACAGCTTTAAAACAAGGGGGAAAATGTTCTTTCCATTTTGAGGGGTGGGAGAAGACACATTCACGAGTGTGGTGTGTGCCAAAAAGGCCTGGTTGGGCTGAGCCAGGCACAGAAATGATCCTTCCACCAAAGTGGAAAAGCTCCAGGAACGGCACTACATCCCGATCCAGTTCTACTAGGCACTAGAGGGCACTGCAAGGCAGCACAGAGGGTCCGGGAAGAGGAGCAGCCACCTAAAGGCATCCAGGTGTTGCTGAAAAGTGTAAGGGATCTGCTGGGCCTGCTTCAAAGCATGTGCAGTACTACAGGCCTTCAGACACCTTAACAGAGAAATTTAAACTTTTCTTGGCACTGGGGTCCTCCTGTTGTACCCATCAAAGCCAGAAACCTAAGCCACAGTGGTTGAAATCCCCTTGCCCCCTGTAGACCCTGGTCCTTAAGGTTCTCACTGAGCAGCTTCACCTATTTGCCCACAAGGCCAGCAGGAGCAAAGCCAGCAACTGTTTAACCACCTGGAGCTTTCAGCTCTGATGTCAGGCTTTCTAGGCCTCCAGAGGGTAAGAGTTTCACGGGCACCCAAAAACTGTCTCCCTGCCTCCATCTGCTCTGCCACAGCCATAGCTGGGTGCACAGCATGAGTGAAAGGAAAGGACAAAGGACCACAAGGCTACAGCAACAAGGGACAGAAACAACACTCCAAACCACTGGCCAAGTGTTGTTTTCAGTGGTTCATCCGTGTACTACAACTTGTCTGAAATCTTAAGGGACAGGGACACAGCCCTCGAGACAGTTCCGCCAGCACAACCACCAGAAAGGACCTGCAGGGGATCCTGACACAGTGTCCTCCTTCACTGGAAAACTGCTTCAAGCCAACACCCAAAACCTGGAAAGTAAAAGATTCCCACTGACCTCTGCCACTCCTGCTGTGGCCTGAGGTGGTATTTCAGGAGGCACTCCCCTCTCACGATGGGCACAGGGCACACAGCCTCTGCTTCCTGCAGGAGGAGGGTGATGTGAGACATGGTCTTTGCTCAGGGCACAAGGCACAGGGGGAGGCAGGGCCAGGCCTACCTTGCTCTGGTAGGTGGTGAGCAGAGGGAAGATCTCTGGGTGGATGAGGTTCAACTGAGTTTGGATCTTGTAGCTGCGTGGGTTGTGCACAGCAGAGGAGTTCTCATTAAGCACCAAGTGCTGAGTCCCAGGCCCAAATCTATCAGAGAACAATAATGCACAACAGCTTCAGCCCCATGTTGGAGTTGGCCACATGTGAACATCTGAACTAAAACTCTCACCTGAGCCAGCAGAGCCCTCTTTTTACAGCTCTTTCACTTCTTGCACCACAAGAACACGCTGCTGCCAGCAGAGGAACCCAGGGGCCACAGGACCACATACCTTTCCAGCCACTGCTGGTAGCGGCTGTCTCGAAGCACTGACTCAGGAGTCATGTGAATAACCAAGGCCACCTGGTTGTCAGGAAGTCCCTCCTGGTACCTGGGACACATTCAAACAGAAAGAATATCTGTGATCCAGTCCATGTCCTTGGCATCCCCTCCCCTCTCCCACTCGGGTGCTAGCAGAGATGCCTGAGGCAGGCAGAGCAGGGATCTTCAGAGTACAGCCCAGAGCTCCAGGCTCTGCATCACCAAAGGCACAAGGCTCAGGGCCACCATTTACTGACACCTCCACTGTCCCCCACAAGCTAATTCCTCTCCTCCATCAGCAACATCTGCAGAGCCTCCAGGAGCCCAAATGCCTCTGCACAAGCCCTACAGAGTTATGTGCAGTCCAGGCTTCCAGTGCCCAGGGAAGCAGTAGCCTCCTCTGCTCCCCAGCCAGACACCAGTGCACATTCCTGCTCTGGAGGCCCCTGAGAGAAAAGAGGCCAGTGACAGTCACAGAACCCCACAGGGCCTGCCTTTCCCTAAAAGCCTCAAAATGCACCACGAATCCTTTCTTGAACCTTGAGCTCCTTAACAGTGCCAAAGAGCTCAGACATTGGCTACGAGGAACAGCATATCTAGACTAGAACAAGAGCTTCTCTTGGGCAAAGCTCAGCGCAAGTGTCCTCCCCCAAACACTCCAGGTGCCCCAGCCCTACCTTCGGAAGGTCTCGTTTTCACAGACAGCATCCACGAAGCCCTCGTGAGGACACTCCAGCACGAGGAACACTGGGCCAGGGTCAGTGGGGGTACACAGCTCCTCAGGGAAGAGCTGCAGACAGATACACAATGGTCACACCACAACCAGCCTGAACACACAGCCCTTTCTGCACCTGTGTGTCCGGCTGCTTCGGTCAGACAGATCCCAGCAGCCCCTCTCAATGATCAGCACAACACAGGGCAGTTCTTGGGCCCTTTCTGCTCTCATTACACATATTTGCATTTTGCTGTGTAATAACCAATCCCACCCCTGGCCTCAGAGCAAACCAGAGCCTGACCTGATGAGGATAATTTTAGCACTTTCTAGGTTCCCATGAGAGATTCAGATGGTAGCAAAAGCACGTGTAACGAAAAAAAGGCTTTATGAAATTCTTGTGACACAAAGATATGCTGATCCTGTCTCCCATGTCAGGATCTTCACTTGCAGATCACCTGGGCCATGGCCAGAGCTGGCTCTGCCTCTTACTCCAGTGATTGAGAGATTCAGACCCTGCACCCTGGAACTACTGAACAACTTCTAGTGTCAGAGGTGCACACAGGGTAAGGAGAGAGTGATGGCTACACAGGCTTTCAATCCCCAATTTAAAAGCTCCTAGACGTGCAACAGCTTCGGGAAGGGGAGATAAAGCAGCTCTGCCAAACAGCAAACACCCTGCCATACCCATACAGGAATTTATTCCAGAGAGCACTTCCCTAATCGCCACCTCAGCAGCCCCAGGCATGCCACATTCAGCAACGACCTGGAGCTGGAACAGTCACAGGATCTATGGCAAAGCATTCTGCACAAAAGCTTGTCACTCTGGGAGCCCAGTGAAGGAGAGTGGCAAAGCCACACAGAAGCACAGACACGTCTTACCTCTCTGCCTTCAAAAGTGATGCTCTCCCCATTTTTGAGAGCTGTAATTATGGGAAGGATGGCTGGAGTTCCCCTGAGAACAAAGCCACAGAAATATTCAGCTTGCCAACATCCAAGTGCCTGCTGCTGCTGCCCCGTGCCCCAGGCTGGCCTTTCATACTCACACTGGCAGGCCCATCTCCTGGGCTTTAGCTGCTAGGAATTTCCCCTTCCTTGGGTGAATCTGCAAAGAGTAAAACAGAATTATCACCCAAAGAAAAAGCAACAGGAAACAAGATCCACCTACTGCCAGGGTAAGAGTTTCTCCAAAAGCCAAGGGAATACTTCTTCCCTTTTCAGTTCCACAGCCACTGCTCTCATTTACCCCAAAAAGCTTTTCTAGACTGTCTGGTTTTCAGCATCATGCTGCTGCTGCTTGCTCCCCTCTTTAGCCAAGCAAGCACCACAGCCTGCCCTGCTCTGAGGGTTAAGCAAGAATGCAACCTGTATAAACACTGCTGTATTTTAAAAACACCTCCAGTTTTACACATTCCTACTCATGCTACAGCAACGCTGACATTTGAAAAGCAAAAACACATTATAGCTACAAGGCCCTACTTCAAAATGTTGTCTCCAGTTAAATCTCTGCAGCAAGACGACATTAGGAAGCATTTCCTTACAGAGGGTGGTCAATGGCACAAGCGTGCCAGTGTTTAAGAGATGTTTGGACAATGCCCTAGATAATATGTTTTAAATTTTGGGCAGACTGAAGTGGCCAGACAGTTAGACTGGATGATTCAATCCTGGAAGTGTTCAAGGCCAGGTTCGACAGGGCTTGGAACAACCTGCTCTAGTGGAAGGTGTCCCTGCCCATGGCAGAAGGTGGAATGAAATGACCTTTTTCCAAAGGTTTCCTCCAACCCAAGCCATGCTGTGGTTGTAGATGATCGCTGTATGTCCCTTCCCCTTGAAATACTCTGTTCTATTCTCTAATCTGTTCTGTGTTGCTTTAGAGACCCTGTGCCCAAGCTTACTTTACAAAGAAAAGCCGTCACCAGATCAGGATGCCTACTTGCACACTTCTGCTCATCATCTGTAAAAGAAAGCAAAACTACTAAAAACCATCATTCACTATCATTTTTCCTAAAAGCAAAATGTGCCCAAATTTGCTAAAGCATTAACAGGAACATTATGCAGTTAACTTGGAGCCCAGCAGCAAAATGCTATGAACACCCAAGGCGAGGGAGAGCTCACAGCTTCAGATACAAGAAACCAAACTAAACCCCAAGACTGAAAAATAATCAGCCCAGCATCCACCTGTAATTGAATTACAAAGGCTGGAGCTTCCACCCCAGCCAGAAGCAAACTACTATGAGGACTAATGACACCCAAGCAGCAACCATGTCCAATTTCTAGGCCTTATAAGTTCTGTGTCAACTTCTAAAGTACCAGAACACTTTCTGCTCCACGGAATCATCCAGCTGAGCTTCTCTACGGACCTCACTTTCAGAGAGCAAATGGCTCAGAGGACAAATTCATATCCTAAATTTGGCTTCATTTCTTTAAAGTTGAAAAGGCCATTTCATGTGGTCCACCTGTTTTCTTTGGGCTTTCTTTTCCCTTTCCTTCTTCCAAGCTTTGCTGTGCAGCTCTTGGGGATCCAGGCCCTGTGTCCCCTTTAGGGCTATTTCCACCTCGGGGTGATGCTCCAGGACTTTGAGGGGACGTACTTTCAGCAGCCAGTTGTTTTCCTGTCCCAAATCCAATAAAAGCAGACAAAGATCACTCAATCAAAAGCAACAGATAAGAAAAACAGGAGTAGCATTCCCCCTTCCATGACAGTCAGGTTTAAATTGCACCAGAATACAGAGCTCCTCCCCCCAGCCTAGCCTGCACTTGCACATTCCAGTCACTTATTTCAGGAGTCACTTGTCACCCAAATCCTTCTCCCCAAACTGTTAAACTCTGTCAAGTCTGTGCTGCACCCTCAGTATCACAGTTTCCAGCAGGAAGAACTCAGCTGGCTGAGAAAGCCAAATCCAGGGATGTTTCAGATGTCATTCTGTCCACCCACACCCAAAGGAACCAGCCAAGGCCCTGACTCAGCAGGTCTTGTTATTTGAATAAGATCCTTCTCCCAAGAAAAACAAATTAATGAACCTCTGCTTACTCAGGCTGGCAAACAGAAACAGCTCCTTGAACCTTCATTGTGCTTACTGAGCATGTGCTTCCCCTGTCTCTCTGCAGCACCATGTGCTCACCTGTCAGAGGTATTTGGTAGACAGTCATTGTCTCATCCTTGTACTCAGGCTCTGTGTGCAACTGCACAGCTGGGAAGAGACCAAAAACCACCATTAACAAGTGCATAAACAGAGATTCACACTCTTCAAGAATAAAAATCAGAAAAGTGTCTTTCTTTCCCAAACAGAACCTGCTGAATGTTCCCCATCCCTTTCTCTGCCCAACTGCAAACCCCAATGAATAATTAAAGCTTTAAAAGCCCATCATCCGCAGGGAGCAGTCCACGGTACCACAGTGAGCAAGTTCACTGGCAGACTCTGGAAACAAACTGCTTTCAGACTGCTTTTAAACCAAATGCAGTCTCTGTATCAGCAAGTCTGGCAGCCCCTGAGCAGAAACAGAGCTGGAAACATTGTTGTGAAAGGTTTAACAGTGTATCAGTGTAAAACAAATGTTTAAAACCTCCTCGGAGTGGATCTAAACCCCAGGCATTCATTCTGAAGCTGTTACTGGTCAAGGCAGCCTTGGCTACAAATGAAACAAAAAGTTACAAGTTCCTTTGCTACACATCCCTGACCTACATACCTAAATCCATCCTTTTCAGGGGCCCGGGAAAGAGGCGAATGGCTTTCAAGTAGTTTTGCTGGAAAAGAGACAGTGTATCAGCAGGTGCCACAGGCAGTGCCATGACAATTCCAGCAGCTACAGGCACTTCTCAGTGAAGGCAGTGACCCAATCACACAAATCTGGGCAGCTCAGCCAGCCCTGAGCAGGTGTCTCACCTCTGGCAGGCACTGCACCCTTAGGAGGAGAAAGAACCACTGTCCCCACCCCTTCCATCCATATAATTAGTCAGCAGAAACTGCAAGGAAATAAAATAATGCTGAGGATTGCAAATTTTCACTCCAGTCACAGCATTAGGCTGGCAAGGACCGCATTAAACAGGATATCAGAGACTGAGTTTTTATAAATATAAAATGGGGAGGGAGCAGACAAGTGAACAAAGATCCTCCCTTCTCCCAAGGGCTGATTTTTCAGGATGTGACACTACAAGACAGGAGCAGAAGAATTCTGCTGTCCTGTAACTGAAGAGATTTGGATTTTGAAGCAGCCCCTTGGGCTGACACACACTCAGACCAGCATTTCAAACCTGCACAAAGATTCACTTTGCCACCAGCTCTCCCAATTCCAGGGTGAGTTTTATCATTTCAAGGGTTTGCTCTCCCTTCTGCAACTTCCCGTACTTACTTACCAGCTTTGGCGGCCCCAGGAACACACATCTCTGAAGCCCTATAGCCTTCAGTGTGAGAATCATGCCTAAAAGCAAGGAGAGAAACAGCTTTATCACAGCCCCAGTAACTGCTGGTAGATCCCAAAAGAAAGATTCCTCTCTGTTCAGGAGTGCTTGGCCTCTCCATGAAGGCCAGAACTAAACCTGGACCTAAATTCACTTTTGCCTTAGCTTTGTGGCAGTTTCAACAAGTCACTTGCCTCTGCAGATAAAGAAAATATCTACACACCTTGACAATATTAATCTGGAGCAAAGCACCTGAACAGATTGCTAATCTCCTCCATTTCTTGGAGATTTCCAGAATTTTAATGGACAAGATCCTAAGCCGCCTCTTCTAAGCTCACCCTGCCTTGAGAACAGTGGTGGACTCAAAGCAGCCTAATTCGTGAACAGCTCCCTGCTGCCAACACTGGTAACACCTTCTGCTCCAGGAGATTTTGGGAAGCTAAAGCGAGACATGCGGGACAGGCAGGGCCTGTCCCACCACGTGTCTGCACTGTCGCAGAGCCCACACAGCAGCTGGAAGCACCACAGAGCCCCACGTGCAGCCCAGCCCTCTGACAGCGATGTCGCTGTCCCCACCGCTGCCTAAAACAGGCCCCACAAGCCACACCGAGCACCCCTCAAAGTGACCGCGTCCGGCCCGAGAGCTGCTGGGCATGGCCGTGCCGGGCTCCCCCACTCACCTGGCAGCCCCCCGACGTTGGCCCAGGACACGCGGCTGAGGAAGATGCTGTCCAGGTGGGAGATCTTGAGCCTGCGGGGCAGACGGGGGTGAGCAGGGGCCGATGCAGCCCGGGGTGTTCCCCCCGCGCTGTGCCACTTACTTGTGCTCCTGCATGGCGCGCTGGATGCCCTCCCCGCAGTTGAACAGATACCTGCGTGGGAAAGGGGCGTCAGGGAGGGCCCGGGCGGAGAGACCCGGGTCCGGTCCCAACCCCAGCCCCGCACTCACCGGTTGAACTCGGAGAACACATACACGGCGGCCCCCGCGTCGCGGCTCCCGGCCGCCACCACCTGCACGTACACGGTGTTGGGCCCCGCCAGGCCCGTGCCCGCGTTCCGCCGGCGCTCGCGGGCCCACACGTGCCGGGGCACGTCCTTGGGCCGCCGCGCCGGCCGTGCCGCCGAGGGGCCCTCGNCCCGCGCCAGCGCCCACATCCGCGTGCACCCGCCCCGCGCCAATCGGCCTCAGCGGCCCCGCCCCGCGTGACGCAGCACAGCCAATGAGAGACGAGAAATGCCCCCGCTCGGCCCGCCTCCCTCCCACGTGATGAGGGCGAACCAATGAGAAACGAGGAACGGCGGCAGCCGCCCCGCCCCCGCGTCGCCGCCGGC